>JAQZBX010005207.1:0-19482 GCA_029593785.1 Cabassous unicinctus
AAAAAAAAAAAAAACACATGAAAAAATGCTCAACATAACTAGAGATTAGGGAAATGCAAATCAAAGATACAATGAAATATCATTTTACCCTATTAGAATTGCCACTAGTAAAAGATGGAAAACTAGAAGTGTTGGAGAGGATGTGGAGAGATAGGAACCCTTATTCATTGTTGGTGGGAATGTAGAATGGTATAGCCACTTGGAGGACTGTTTGGCAGTTCCTAAGGAACTTGAATACAGATTTGTCACATTGACCCAGCAAGACCACTACTAGGTATATACACAGTAGAACTGAGAGCAGTGACACAAACAGACATCTGCACACCAATGTTCATAGTGGTGTTATTCACAACTGCCAAAAGTTGGAAACAACCCAGGTGTATTAGTCAGCCAAAGGGGTGCTGATGCAAAATAAAAGAAGTTGGTTGGTCTTTATAAAGGATATTTATTTGGGGTAGAAGTCCACAGTTACCAGGCCATAAAATGTAAGTTTCTTCCCTCACCAAAGTCCATTGCCACATGTTGGAGCAAGACAGCTGCCGACGTTTGCCAGGGTTCAGGCTTCTTGGGTTCCTCTCTTCCCTGGGCTGCATTTCTCTCTGGGCTTAGCTCCTCTGTTTCCTCCACAAGTCAGCTGTAGACTATGAGGCTCTCTAGGCTTTGCTTTTCTCCACAAGGCCAGCTGTGAACTCTCAGGCGAATGGCTTGTCTCTATCCCAGGGCCTTCTCTCCTTCCTCACCAGAACTCCAACATCAAAACTGCTCCAACACTGTTCTTTGCCATGCCTTTTATATTTGATTCCCACCCCCACCAAGGGGTGGGGCTCAATGCCCTACTGGTGTGGGCCAATTAACCCCCTAATCATAACTTAATCATGCCCAGATTAGCAGACCAGTTTACAAGCATGATCCAATATCTATTTTTGGAATTCATAATTACATCAAACTGCCAAACTGCTACACCAGGTGTCCATCAACTGATGAATGGATAAGCAAATTGTGGAGTATACACATGATAGACTATTATGCAACTGTAAGAAGAAATGAAGTCGTGAAGCATATGACAACATGGATGAACCTGGAGGACATTATGCTGAGTGAAGCAAGCCAGACATAAAAGGAGTAATACTGTATGATTGTGCTACTATGAATTAAATATATTGTTTAAACCCATGGAGTTAATAACTAGAATATAGGTCAACAGAGAATAGAATGAGGTTAGAGAATGGAAAGCTGAGGTTTAATCTGTGCAGAATTGGTTAAAAGGTTGTTCTTAAATCTTTGGAATTGCATAGAAATGGTGAAAGCACATCATAGTGTTTGGAACTAGTAGTGCTAATATGTGGATATGATAGTGGATGAAAGGGAAAGTCTCAGGTCTGGCATATTACTAGAAGGAAAGCTACAAACTAACATGGGACTGTATAGCATTGTGAAACCTTATGTGAAATATGAGTATGGGTAATATTGCATATATGAGACTGTTTTTCTTTGAAACAGAACAAATGTACGTTAATGATACATGATGTTAATATCAAGCAAAAGTACAGCTAAAGTTAACTATGAAGAGTAGTGTATAGCAAGATATTAACAATCTTCCATTAAGGGTGAAAAAAGGAAATATATCAAGTGAAAGAAACTGGATAAAAGGCACTACATATGGTTTGACTCCATCTGTAGAAAATATAAATACCAATAAATTAGAGAGTTGGAAACAGAAGAGCAGCTATGTATAGCAGGGCAAGGATAGAGAGATTGAGAGGTGACTATTAAGGAGTAGAGTTCTTTTGTTTATTATTATTATTATTATTGGAGTAATGAAAACACTCTAATATTGATTGAGGTGATGAATGCACAACTGTGATTATACCAAATATCATTGGTTGTACACTTTGGATGGAATGTATGCTTTATGAAAATGTATCAATAAAACTGATTTTTTTAAATAGCCTGCAAATTGAAAATCATTTTACTAGCAAGATAGCTATGTGGAAATTATAACATGGTGTGAAAAAATTGTCAACCTCTGGGACCAAATTTTGTGGCAAAAGCGCAGTTCCTCTTAATCATGCCCTTCTCACATCCAACCAGATATCAATCCCATCAATCTCACCTTCATAAATTCCCAGTTTCTCTACAGTCCTTCACTCTTACCTTAATTCAGAACCAAACTTCCTTTCCTGTTCTCTTGGTTTTGGCTTCACCTTGGTCTCCCTTCTTCCTTTCTTTCTAGATTCTGTCCTTCCTGATTTTAATTATCCTGATGATTGGCTTCAGTTTTATCACTGACTTGTTTAAGATCCATTAATTGTTGCCCATTACCTACAGAATAAGGTTAGAAGTTCTCCTGGGGCCTTTACAACACTCCTCCAACTAGATACTACTTCTCTTTCCAACTTTACTCATCCCTCTCCACCTTCCCACATCCTAGGGCTGAGTCAAATTGAACTACTCACACTTTCCTACATCCACTCTGTCCTCCCCTGCCATTCTGCCTCTGTAGTTGGAGTTCTCCTAACTGAAACATCCCCCAACCCTCTCTCTGCAAATATAAATTCTATCTTTCCTTCACAGGTCAAATCAGGTGCCACCTTATTCACAAAGTCCCCCTGATATCCCCATCTAAATGTAACTGGTCTATTCCACTTCCCAGCCTGGGTGATAGAAAGAAGCATTTTCCCCCTATTATTTTCAGCTTAGATCACTTTGAGGCTCTACCTCACATAACTTTGGGAATATTCTTCCCACCTGTGGTGGTTTGAAGCTGTATGTACCCAGAAAAATATGATCTTAAACTTAATCTGTTCCTGTGGGTGTGAATCCATTCCTGTGGGTGTGAATGCATTGTAAGTTAGGATCTTTTGAAGAAGTTACTTTAGTTAAGAAGGTGTAGCCCACCTCAATCAGGATGAGTCTTAAACTTATTACTGGAGTCCTTTATAAGCAGAATGAAATTCAGAGAGAGAGAAAGCCATGGGATGCAATGGAACCAGGAAGAGAACTGAGATGCCAGGCAAGGCTACCATGTGCATTGCCGTGTGACAGAGGAGCCAAGGACCAAGGATTCACTGGCAGACAGCCCCAGAACACCACAGTCTTCGGAGAGAAAGTATCACTTGATGATGCCTTGATTTGGGCTTTTTCCTGGCCTCAAGGCTATAAGTCATTAAATTCCCATTATTTAAGCAATCCCTTTCCATGGTATTTGTTTGAGCAGCCTAGGAAACTAAAACAGCACAGGAACAAGAATCCTCTCTCCATGGTAACTCCAGGATCCCCAGTCATGCTTTCTAAGTCTTAGTGAGCATATTAATCACTCTTATCTCCAAGAAAGAAAACAGAAAACTGCCCTTCAGCCAAGAGGTCCTTTCCTGTCATTCTCATTGCTCTTATTATCACACTATAGTGTTGGGAAGACACTGGCAAGTCCGGTCAGCCCTGTGCCACAGTTCATATCCATGGCTTGAGAATCACTGTCATTCTGGTTATATACTGCCACCAAATCTGGCAACCTGACAGGCAGTGCAATCCCTGTCCTCTAGTTGAGATTCCCTTTAGCCACCTAAGGCCACTGTTCTTGCTCTGACAATCGTTTCCTCCATGGAAGGGACAGAAGGAATAGCCTTTCTACCTGCATGTGCACACACAACACCCAATGTTGCCATTTTTCAGTTACTCAGCTCTTCAAGTCTACACAATGTACTCACAGAGCCTTTCCAACTCAAGGTACCATGGTCAGTATCAGAATAGTTCACTCATGAAGGATTTCCATCTCAGCCCCAGGCTGGAGCTAGAGCCCTCCATCCCATGGCACCCCAAACCCTGGTGCATGACTTCTGATTGCCATCCTAAGACCATAGTTTCATATCACCATCCATGAAATTAAGTTTCCCATCCTGGTAATATTTTATCCAAGTCCTTAGGAGTTATATCAGTTAAAATTTCTTCAGATGCAAGAATATTTAAAAAAGCAACAACTCAAACTGGATTAAAAATCTCTTAGTTTTCCTGAGCTGCTATGATAAATATCACACAATGGGTTGGCATCAACAATGGGAATTTCTTGGCTCACAGTTTTGAGGCTAGGAGAAGTCCAAAGTCAAGGTGTCAGCAAGGCAATGCATTCTCCACAAAGTCTGTAACATCCTGTGCTGGCTACAGGGGATCCTTGGGGCTCATTGGCCTATATCCATGCCTCACATCACATAGAGATGTCCTCTTCTTTCTCTTCCAGGTTCCCTTGACTTCCAGCAACCGGCTCTTCACTATAGCTTTCTCTGACTATGTTTGAATTTCTTCTGCTTATAAAGGAATCCAATAATCTGGATTAAGACCCACCCTCAGTTGGGCCACACCTTAACTAAAATTAACATCTTCAAAATGGGTTCACATCCACAGGGATAGGGACTAAGATTTAGAACAGGTTTAAATTGGGAGTACATAATTCAACCTACCACAAACAATAATAAAATTTGCTGGATGATATACCTGGGAACCTAGAGATAAGGCAGATTCAAGGATGATTTAGTCCTATTTCCTAGTGGTTCTTTGCTTTAGCCTCCTCTTTATATTGACTTCATCCTCAAGGCTGGTGAATGAGGTAGCCTTAGAGGTCTGAGCCTCACCCCTACACAAGACAACACCCAGAAGAAGAGAGAATGCTTCTACAAGCATTGCCAGAAGAGTAAATAAGACCTTTCCCAGAAGCCCCAACAAACCTCTCCTCAAGCATCATTGGCACAATTGGGACTCCCATTCCTGAGCCAAAAATATGGCAAGGAGGAACAAGATTACCAATCAGGCTCACCCTACCTGTGGAGCTGAGTCATATAAGCTACATGGAGGAAGGGTGGAGACTTGAACAAAACTGGGTTTCATTAGGAATGAGGGTAAATAATACTGAGCAGGCAATCACCATACCCACTAGAGAGGAATATCACTAATGCTTTATTATAGCTGCCTTTTTTCTGAACTGGTCATAGAGAAAATGCCTTATATACATTGATTAAAAACTTAGATACTGTGATATTACTTTTTAAAAAAAAAAAAAAAAAAAGACTTTTAGAATCTCACAAACATAATATTGAATGAAAGAAGACAGACACAAAAGAGGACATGCACTATATGATTCCATTTATATAAAGTTCAAAAACAGACAAAACTCTATTGTGTTAGAAATAAGAGGACTAATGACTGGAAAGAGCCACGAGGAAGGATTCTGGGGGCAATATACTGTTTCTTGATTTATGCTAGTTACAAGGATGAGTTCAATTTGTGAAAATTCGTTGAGCTACACATATATAATTTTATGTACTCTTTGGAATGTATGTTATAATTTAATAAAAAGTAAAAAATCAAAAATCAAATTATAGTGCAAGATATTGCACAAGGTGTTACAGATACCACAATGAGCAAAACACAGGCTTTTCAAGATTTATTGCTGAGTGGAGAATTCATATAAGTAAAAAGCCAATGCTCCACAGTGTTACGATATGTGCTAAGATGAGAGGCATTGAATCCAAGGTCAGGAAAGATTCCCAGAAAGGATCACATGTAAGTTGAAGCAAACAAAATTTGTAGTTATTAATTGCCTGGGGAGGGGTGAAGGAGCTTCTGCAAATGCACAGAGGTAGCAGAGCACCTAAGAATAGTCCAGTTTGTATTTAAGGAGAAGTGTAAACATGGAGGCGGAGGTCAAAAGAGGCCTTAAGTTATATTAAGGTGGGGGACTTTATCTTGAGGGCAAGAAGGGGAATGACAGATCTATCATCAGCCAAGAGCACATTCAGCACCTGGAGGGAGGGGGTTTCTATGTGTGTGACTAAACAGATTGGAAATAGCATCCATGAAGAAATTGACAGGCATCAGGGCTTAGCTGAAAGGAATTTGTGAAAAATTAACTGGCTTAGAAGTCAGATGATTTAGACTCTTGCCCCATTTTTCTTACAACCTTGTTCTGTACCCTTAGACAAGGTGGAATGGGGAAAGGAAAGAACGCTTAATAAGTATGTCCTCTACACACGCACAAGGTTAGGACAGGCACATCTGTTTTATCTCATGCAGTCATCTGTATATCCCCATGCTATAGCTATTCTCACCTCCCTTTACAGAGGAGGAAACTTAGCCTCAGAGAGACATAAGTGGCAGAACTGAGATTCAAACCCAAGACATCTGGGGCCCTGGTACATGCTTACCCTCCCGCCTCTTGGGGCCCGGTTTCCCTTGTCTATAAGGCAAAAGACTTGCCCTGGGTTATTTCTAAGGTTCTTTCCAGTTCCTTCCAAGATTCTATGCTATAATTAGGACCGAAATCCTTTACCCAGGAATTAAATGGAAAAAAAAAATGTTTTTAACATACTTCATTTTCAAACTCTTGATTATAAGCTATGTTCTGCTCCTACTATTTTTATAAATTAAGGGAAGATAGGCTTTCAGAGATTCATTTGAAAAGATGAAATTTTACAGGAATTAAAACATTACTTTAATTCCTATAGGGACCTAGAAGCTTTTTAAAGCTGGGTTTCTATATGTTAAAAGCATTAAGATAACAACTTTCCATAAAGTGAAAAAAAATCATTCTCACTTGACAGAATAATGACTTTATATAAATACTTAAGAATGAGGTATTACTATTTTTGTCATTAAATTCCCTGTTAGTTACTCATTCTTTCCTAATCCTTATGAACCTCACCACCCATTCCATCATGATCTGTTCCAAAGCAAAATAAAAATGTTATTGTTAGGATATGAGCATCCAAGATGCTTGGTATTGACCCACTCATCTATTTAAATGACTGTTTTTTTTCTTTTGCTATTGCTGTCATCAGATGAATACTCAATGACAGAAGAAACAAGAACTTTGGTAATCTTACCTTTTTTCTCTCTAGTAAAGGAACTAAAATTGTCACCTAAAATGACTGCATCTTTGTCAAAACTATATCCATATGTTTGGATGATACTCACTAATTGTTTCTAGTGAGGAAGAAGCAATACTGGGGAAAAGGAATGTGAAAGGAGACTTTCATTTTTTCCTCGATATACTTTTGTGTTAGATTTTTTTTTACCATTAAGATGTATTCATATCTTACTTGTATAATTCTTAAATATAAAAATGAAACACTTATCCAGTTTTCAAAATTCTTAAGAATTAAATCAATCTGTAAAACTCTGTTCAACCCAATATGACTATTTCTAATGAAATCTTATAATTAAATAAAATAAGTATATGTTTTACCACCTATTTGATATGTTATGCTGAGAATCCTATTTTTAGGGGTTTTAATACTATTGATAGAAAAGAGTGTGACAAAGAAAACAACTCTATTAGAATATTTTCTGTAAGTGTGAAGAACCATGGTATAAACAAAGCTCCCCCATCTAAAGCCAAGAAAATAGTCTTTGGATAATAATAACAAGGTCCAAATGTAGTGAATTTGGAGGGGGGCAACCAGGACTCTAATTTTGACTACTACAATTAGATTCAGTTCTCAAAAAATTTATTGAGTGGCCATATTATGCATTAGGACATACTGATGAACCAGATATGGTATTTAATACCAAACGGGCAGGCTGATCTGTTAAAAAGTAGCCTCAATGCTCTACTTCACCATCAGGAGTAATGTTAGTAGAGCACAAAGGAGAGAGTAATTAATTCTTCCCTGGAGAAGGTGAAGCATGGTGGTTAGGGGAGGTTTTCAGAGCAGGTGACTCTATACTGGTCTTAAAGCCTAGATAGGACTTCTCCAGACAGAAAATAAATTGAGGAAACTCATTTCTTGGGAGTATAGAGGATGAGTGTGAAAGCTATAACCCAAACAAAGGCATCTGGACACAAGGTGTGTGATTTAGTTTGCTAGGGTTGCTATAACAAATACCCCAGACCAGTTGGCTTAAACAATAAAAATTTATTTTCTTACAGTTTTGGAGACTACAAGTCTAAAATCAAGGTGTTGACATGACTAATCATAGTTCTTTAGGGAGACAAACCAACAGAAGATATCTGTAAATATTATGAGATTTTATAAAATTGTCTCACATGACCATGGGGATACATGAGTCCAAATTCCTTAGGGCAGGCTGCAAGCTCGGAACTCCAGTGTAGGTTGTCAGTGAATTCCCCAGGAGAAGCTGAAGTAGAGATGAAAATTCTCTTTTCTGACTGCTGAAATCATCACTTCTCCTTTTAAAGCCTCCAACTGATTGGATGAGATGTCTCTCATTGCTGAAGGCAAACTCCTTAATTGATTGAAGATGTAATCAGCCACAGACACAATCAACTTACTGATGATTTAAGTCCATGAAATATCCTCAGAGTAATAGTTAGGCCGAACAACTGGGCACCATTACCTGGCCAAGTTGACACATGAACCTAACAACCACAAGGTAAAATTATACTTTTTCCAAAGTCTGTAGAATTCTGGTGGTAGCTTTCCAGCCATCCACAAGTCAATCTCTGCCTCTGTCACATAACCTTCTCTCTCCCCCTCTATCACCTACTACTGTGTCCAAATTTCCTCTGCTTATAAGGACTCCAGTCACATTGGATTAAGGTCAACCCTGATTCAGTTTGGCTTCATCTTAACTAATAACATCTTCAAAGATTCTATTTACAAATGGGTTCACATCCACAGGACCAGAGTTAGGAGTTGAATGTGTCTTCATAGGGGACATGATGCAATCCATAACACTGTGGTAATGCAAAGGTGACCACACTTGGGTGGGGGTGCAATGAGGGAAGGATGCAAGAAGTAGCAGAACAGGAATTGGAAAGGTAATTTAGGGCTGAGTTCAGTTCTAGCAATATGACAGACAACATAGTCTTGAAGGGAGCTCTTCATTATAACATTACCAGTTCCTAAATAAATTATTTTAAAAACATGCCTTTTAAGGAATTGCTTGGCCCACAAGAAATAAGAGAAATGTCTAAGAACCAACTCTTTCTGCTAAAAAACAAACAAATAAAACACCAAAAAACAACAAAAACAGTGAGTTGAAATGGTGGAAAGTAAGCCTCCAGTAAACTGGGGTGACTATTTGGAGCAATTGCCTGTACCAGCCCCAGATCACTGGAAGCTTACTTCTTACCATTCCCATTCCAAGTTAAGCTCTTACCTAGGGACTGGAGTTGAAGTGAGAATTAAGCTTAGCCTTCTAATCCCCACCCCCATGTAAGAATTTAACTTGAGATTTCAACATTTAAAACTGGCTTCTCAGAAGGGTGAAAAACATCCCAGATCAGCAAAGCATCCTGTCTCCCAACAGAAGAAAATAAAAATTCTCTCTGGAAAAAAGTAACCCCACTTTTAAGCCCTTAGATTTTCCACAGTTTACATTCAATCTAATACAATCCCACAATAAAATAAACAAATAGAATCAAACACACAAGGGAAAAGGTATGATGTTTGAGAGTAGGCAAAAAAAACAAATATAGGGATCTCCAGAACTTTCAATATGGTAATTACAGATTATAAATCACTATGCATGAGATAATTCCAGCAGTGAAAGGTGGAGTTTTAAAAACGAGCAAGAACCACAAGACTTTAAAAAGTGACCAGGCAGATTTAAAAAATAATCAAATATGGTATTTAGAAATAAGAAAAATATATAATTGCTGAAGGTAAAAATGCCATTGATGGACTAAATGGCCAATAAAAACAGACAAGGAATTACCTTACTCCACTTTTTTTTTCTTCAGTTTTTCATAGCATTTATCACCTTCTACATTCTATATAATTTACCCACTTATGTTTATCATTTATTATTTGTTTCCTTATTTTGTCCCCTTAAATGTAAGCTCCTCTTTGGCAGGGATCTAATTGTTTTGCTCATTAATATATCCAAGTGCCTAGAACAATGCCTTCCACTTATATTTGCTGGATAAATGAGTAACATTGTCTAGAATGTAACACAAAGTCCTAAGTAGGTGAAAAATATGAAAGAGGATGATTTAACAAACATATTATTATAATCCCAGAAAAAGAGAAAAGAAAGAAAGGAGAGGTCATATTCTAAGAGATAATAGCTGATAATTTTTCATAACTGATGAAAAACATGAAGACACAAATACAAGGATGCTTATTTGCTTTGGTCTCACGAGATTCTTCCTCAGGCACAACGCACTCTTCAACAATTGTCAAAAGATGAAAAAGTCAAGGTAGTTAAGTAGAACTTGTCCTTTTCCTCCTACTTCACTCTATGATATATCTGAATTTAGAACATCCAAGGTGAGGCAAATGCTTTGTTCTTAGCAGATATAGTACAAGATGAGCAGAGATATGAAGTCCACTGATGGTTTATAGTGCCTTGGTTAAAGAAGGTTTCACAAACTTTCAAACTCTGAGTTTTCCCTTTGTCACTCTGGATGCTTTTTCATTCCGGGAAATGCACTAAAATGAGATTCAGGATGGGTGGGAAACACGACTTTTTTTTTGTATAGTGAGAGAAATACAATTGTAAGAGGAGATATGAGAGAGGAGAACTGATACGATTCCTGAACTACAGGCAGCTTCTTAAACAGATATGTTTCAGGAAAGAGTACACAGAAGATTGAGAATATAAAAACTGATTCCCCTAAAATATGTGTCCAAGGACCCATGGGCCCCCAGAAATACAGTTACCCCAGTTTGAAGGCCACTACCTTCGACATGTTCATGCATGCACATGTGCATTAGGTATTCATAAATATCTGAAATATTCCAAACAGCAATATTTGTAGCATCAAAAGAAAAATAGAAACATGTTGTATGAAAGAAGCCAGACACAAAAGAACAAATATTGTATGATCTCACAGATATAAAATATTAGAATAAACAAACTCATAGAGTCAGAATTGAGAACATAGGTTATTAGGGGACAGGTTGGGGATAGGGAGTTAATGCTAAAAATGTAGAGTGTCTATTCGGAACAAGGAAATCTTTTCATAATGGATGGTGGTGATGGTAGCACAACATCATGAATGAAATTAATGGCATTAGATATATATATGTGTGTATGTATATGAATTTAGTTAAAACAGGAAATAGTAGGTTGTATGTGGTTCTAGAGTAAAAATTTTAAAAGGAAATCCATGGAACTACACAACATAAACAGTGAGCTCAAAGTTAAACCGTGGACTATAGTTAATAGCACAATTATAAAATGTGCTTTCATCAATTGTAACAAATATATCACACCAATGCAGGGTGTTAATAACAGGGTGTTATATGGGAATCCTGTATTTTATGCATGATTGTTCTGTAAACCCACAACTTCTCTAACTTAAAAACAACAACAACAAAAAGAAACAACCAGGTGTCCATCAATAAAAGAATAGAAAATAAATAGGATATTATACATCAATGAAAATAAATGGCATGCCATTACTTGCAAAACTTTGAATGGATCTTAGAAACATAATGCTGAGTGAAAAAAAAGCAAGTTACAGAAGATTAAAATAATATGATGTCATTTTAATAAAGCTTGAGAATAAGTATAAGTAAATATAAAATTTAAGGAAATATACAAATGCTGTTAAACATTTTTTCAAAAAACAAGGAAATGACAAACACAGTTTTCAAGATAGTGGCTACTTTGGGGGAGAGAGGGGAAGCTGAGGGCTTGGACAAGAGGGCATACCCTACATAGCTTCAACAGTTAGTTGAACAGTTAGTGCTTAACATGAGTGAATAAGTAAAGGTTCATTTTTTTCATGATGCTTTGTAACTTTCAAATACATTACATATATTCACTTTCTCTTTTTTTTTTTTCAAAGATTTATTTATTTATTTATCCCCTCCTCCGCCACCCAGCTGCCTGTGTTTGCTGCCTGTGTTTGCTGCCTGTGTTTGCTGTGTCCATTTGCTGTGTGTTTTTCCTGTGTCTGCTTATCTCCCCCTTGCTGTGAGGTCTTGCTGCATCAGCCCACCGCACCGCGCGGGCCGGCCTGCCCTCACAAGGAGGTCCTGGGAAGCCAACCCGGGGCCTCCCATATGGTAAACAGGAGCTCTATCGATTGAGCCACACCCGCTTCCCTATATTCACTTTCATACATCAAATATTACATAATAGAAATCATAAAAGAAAAAAGCCCCTGACATTAATTTTTGCAAGTGAAGCTCAAGTGAATGATAAATGTGAAAGCATTTCCAAAAACCATAATCATAACCATAAGGTTATGATTAAACTTTTTTAAGTTTAATGTATGAATATTTTTATTCTGAATAAAATGGTAAGCTCTTTGGAAAAAAGAACCGTTTATATTCTTCTGTATTCTATATTACCTATGATACATATTGAATCACATGCTTATCTGAATTGAAATGATAAAATTGAAAGAGAAAAGAAAAATAACTTGGATTTTATCCAGTGGGCAAGAGGAAATCTTTAAGGGGTTAAAAGAGAGTGGTAGCATCTGGACTGAATATGAACGATGACTCTGGTAGCAGAAAATGTAATGAAAGCAAGTGAGAGATGGAGAGAAGAGGCCTGAACATAAGGAGAGCAATTAGGGAGATAGTGCAAGGACGCGCACTAGAGATGGTGAGTCTCTGAACTGGGAAAGAGGAAATAGGAGGCAAGGTTCAAGACATAGTTCACAACTGATGGGAGTTGGCTGCGATTAGATGTGAGGACAGAAGGAGAGGGGAGCAGCTAGGGTGATTCGCTTTCTCATCTGTCACAGGGAGGATGATGAAGATACTAACTAGGAGAAAGGGAGATAGAAGTTCAGGTTTGGGAGGGAAACCTTGGGGAAGTCAGTCGGCTTCTTTATATCTCATTCTTCTTCTCTTGTGCAAAATATGGGAGTCAGGCAAAGAGAGCTCTGATTCCAGCTCTAACACTGTGACTCCAGCACCTGCTTTCAATAGACACTACTGCATCTACTCCTCATATGTGAGTCAGGCAGGACCCTTGGAAAGATAATAGTTTCCTTTTTCTATTCTTGGTGTCCTCTGGAAATTAAGAGTCTAAGGAATTTTTCAGAACTTTTACATTTTCAGGTAAAAATAGAACATCAGGAATATTCAGCTGGCTAAAAGTCAGAGACAAAAAGCAACTGGCCCTTTTTAAAAAAATCATAAGTTTACCTCAGATTTAGCTGAATATAAAGTGAATAATATAAACAGCGAATTCTAGGAGAAGAAAGAACTTAATCAGGAGAATGTTTATCTATATTCCATTCATAATTTGATCAGCAGAATTTCTAGCTTCAGATATAGAAAGGTGCTCAAAAATACTGTTTTACAAAAATCATAACATATATTCATTTAAATGAGCAATTGTGTGTTTTAACAGGCTTATAATTATATAAGAGTGAGTGTGATGTTACAGTCATCCATCTTTTTAAAAAGATTTTTATTTCAGAGACACAATTTTCCAGTATTAGGGGGAAATAGTGATCTAAATATCTGTTACCCAAAATAGATTACTTGAATAAGGCATTCACTGGTTGGAATATGCTTATTTTATTTCAGATACATTATTTTTTAGATTTTAAGGGATCTGTTGGAAAATTCTGTTTCAATAAGGAGACTTGTTTTTCTTTGGGCAACCATAGTTGCTTTGCCTTCAAAGAACATGACTTGTAAACTTCATTTCTTAAATCAATGAGAAAAGACACTCATTCTTCAACAGTAGCTATAGAAATCTAATTTCAAACATGTATGTAAATTATTAGAAGAAAATAAGGAAGGAAGAATAGAAGGAAGGAAGGACTCAATAGTAAAGAGGAAAAAATTAAAAATTTCATTAGATGATTATAATTCACAAGTACTATGGGGAAATATTTATCCCTGCATCATTCTCACTTATCAGACATGAAGAAATGTCATTAAGACCCGTTATCACTTTTATTATACCACTTTTTAAATATATCCTATGCTTGAGATCCCCTCTGGGGGGAAATACACGTTCTCATATAGGGTTTTGAAACTCACTCTGGAAGGAAATCTGTGAAAATCTCTATAGTGTAACAGAAGAAAATGATTCAACACTTATTTGCATAGATAACATTCAGGGGAATTTAAATAACCAGTTTCTGTTATTATAAAGTAAGAATACTATTTTTGTTGCTAGGTAATGTATTGCTTTACATTGAAATTGGCTTCTCTGAATGACAATAATTCTTTCTCAGTCTTTCCCAGGGGAAGAACTAGCAAATGTGGCTAAATATTAAGGGGGAAAACAACCAAAATTAAAACAATCCTTACTTGAAATACATTTATATATCCTCAGCTGAACCCTCTTTATTTTGCTATTTCACTGACTAAAATCCAGCATTGTGCTTTGGTGCTAGGACATTTCTAAATACTTTTCAAGAAATATCCATTGACTATATAACTGATTAACTTATTGTACTATACCTTATGTAGCTGAGAAAATGTGAAATGATATGTCACTTTTTTCTTTCCCCATCTTTTAATCCACATCAAGAATGAGGGAAGGAAGAAAGTTCTACATGCTTATCATAAATTAAGTTAAAATCTCAGATAAAGGGTAGCAATTGAAATGATCACTCTATACTATAAAGTTACTAAGTGGCTTGCAGTCAAGCTGCTAGGAGGTTCCAGAACTGTACTTTACTAAACCACACTGAAAGTGAACTGAAGAGCAGGTTTATTTCATAAGTGATGAGGTCTTCAGTGAAATATAGCCAAGTTTTGTACAAACAGGAAAGAAAAAATATGTATTTTTGAAATATCTTCCTAAAAGTCTTACAACAGGCTGTTTATTAAATATTGGTTGATTTAGATAATGAAATTGTTTTAGTTTGCCCAAAGGCTGCCAATGCAATATACCAAAAATGTGATGGCTTCTATAAAGGGAATTAATTAGGGTAAAGGCTTACAGTTCTGAGGCTATATGTCTGAATCAAGGCATCATCAGAGATGCTTTCTTACCAAAGATCAGCTACTGGAAGATCCTGGAGTCCTGCCACATGGGGAGGCAAAATGGCTGCTCTTTGTTGGGGTCTCTGCCTTCTCCTCCAGGTAGCTTTCTCTTTCATTTCAGGTGTGGGTGATCAAGCACATGGCATGGCTCACCTCTTCAGCTCTGGGCTGCTCCGTGGGCCCAGCCTCTCCAGGGCGTTTTTTCGAGTCTCTGAGCTCTGCTGGTTCCAGTCTCAGGCCTCTCTCTCAGCCTCTCAGCGTTTCTATTGGCCTCTGCCTCAGCTGTAGCTGATCCTGGAATCCTCTTTCACATGGCAGGGGGAAAATGGCGGTTGTCTCTCTCTGTGTCTCTCTGCTTCCAGTTACAGTACGATTTAGTCTACAATTTAGTCTACCTTTGTGTAAAAGGTCCAGTGGTGGCATTTTTGAAAAGGCTAGTGATTAAGATGCTTTGGAGGAAAACCCAAGGAGGAGATTTCTGTCTTGAAGAATGAAGAATTTTCCAGGCAGACATTAAGGGAAGGGCATATAGTTGGTGCTCAATGAGGTTTTTTTTTTTTTTTCTTCTTTTACTGAATGCATTCTATGTAGAGGGAACACACATGTAAAGTGTGAAAGGAAAGTTAGCAGAAGATAAGGCTTAAAAAATAGACAAAGGCCAGATCACCAAAGGTCTTATATGTTAAGTGAAGGACATTACCTGGAGGCAATGAGGAGATTTTAGAGGGCTTTACAGTGGGGGAGATCATACTGTCTTATGAAGATGAGTTTAATTTAGGTATCTAGGGCATCACCCAGTGGATGGAAGGTAAGGAATAATAAAAAAGAATATGTAGGAAGGACTAGTAGAAGAGTAAGTAAACAGTAAAGAATATTAGAAAGGAATAAATGATGACAATGGTGGTTGGTGGTGATGGTGATGGTGGACGATGCTCAAACAATACACCGGTCCTACATTTTCTGTATTTAAGGTCATTTAGTTCATGGTCACAATAATATCTTGGGATTTTAAACTTCCTTAGGTCCTGGCAATTTTTCCTGCTTTGGACCCAATTTTGTATTTTGCATTTATAATAAAATTAGGTCTAAACAGAAAACAGATCTAAACTCATGAATCTTATATATTTTCTCCTAAAAAGTCATTCTAACTAAATGATTCCATTTTTCCCCTTAATAGTTAATACATAAATCTTTCATGCACTCTAACTGTTCATTATGAGCTTTTACTATTCTTGTTGAAATCAATTCATTTCTGGATATTGGGTGTTTGCCTAATCAACTAAGTGTCTTTGTTGATATTTTCATGTATCTGGCTACAGTATACATAATATTTCTAGCCAAGGATGAGGTGATTGTTTTAAAATCAGGTATTATTGGTGGCATAGGCCTTTCAATACATTTTTGGTAAAAATCCACCTGTGATCCACTAAGCTCACTTTACATGAAAATTGGAGCCATTTATAATTTGGGACCCTGCCATCTCCTCTCTGCTGTGCGAGAAGCCTCTCTCTCCCTTTGGGATTTTAAACTGCTAGCTAAACAGTAGAATGGAAGAAAAAAACCCTCATAAAGCAAATACCCTAAAGAAATGATTTCTTTGTGTTGTTCAATAGCCAAGACTGATGTACAGCTTTTAGAAGACTTAGTGTGTAGGAACTGTTTGTTTGATAGAGATAACAAGTCTTTTATTATTGCTCTTGGGCTCTGCAGAAAGTACCACCTTCACAGGGTGCCAACAAAGTCCCTTGGACAAAGCTTTCTTTACAAAATAAACTAAATTTAAGCCAAAATTCAGAGCTTCCACTTTCCAATTATATTATGACCATTGCCCTGTTTTGTAGTCAAGCCTAAACATACTGTATTAAAAAATCTATAACTGTGTCCGTTTTAGTTTACAATAATGTAGATCCTTATAAGATACCCTCCATCCCCATCCCTAACGCATAATTATACAGAAGTTCTGATTGGGTTATATATATCTAAGACTTGAATTTAAAGACCCCAAATTTTCAATGAGGACTCAGTTGTTTACTGAGTTTGATTTTTACATGTCCTCTTGGACTTCTCTGTTCTTAGCAGATATAGGTGTGTTAGACATCAATGTTTCCTAGCAACCCTCATAGAAGTCACCTAAAGACCCCTTTTGAGCACTTATTCCATTGCTAAGAGATGCAACAACCTTCTTTATAAATACAGTTATTCACAGACTAGCCACATCATGAGTTGTTTTGTCCCCATCATCTAAACTTCCTAAGAAAGGATTTATTACATTAAAAAAAAAAATATATATATATATATATAATAGAGAAGTTGTGAATTACAAAACAATCATGCATAGCATGCAGAATTCCCGTACAGCATCCCTCCTCCAACATCTTACATTGTTGTGGAACATTCGTTACAGATTATGAAAGAACATTGTCAGACTACTACCACTAACTATGGTCCATACTGTATATTTGGTATATTTTTTCCATAACCCCCCATTATTAACACCATGTAGTAGTACTGTATTTTTGTTATAGTTCCTGAGAGAACACTCTCATATTTGTCCTGTTAACCACAGTCCATCTTCGACCACATGGTTCACTGTGTTATACAGTCCCATGCCTTGTACAGTCTATCCAAAGTGTATACTCAGTGGCTCTCACCTTCATCATGTTGAACAGACATCACCTCAGTAATTTTTGAACATTTTCCTTAGTCCAAAAGAAACAATCCCATATCCCCCTAGTATTGACCCTTAGTGTTGATATAGTGCCTTCTTTGACATTGATGCAAGAAAATTACAATATTGCTGTTAACTATAGTCCATAAGTTACTTTTGTGTGTGTGTGTGTGTGTGGTATGGGGACCAGGGATTGAACCACTCAACCGCTGAACCACATCTCCCCTGACTTAGTTTTATTCATTTATTTGCTTGTTACTTGTTTTTTTTTTTTTAGCAGGTACCAGGAACTGAACCTGGGACCTCCCGTGTGGGAAGCAGGTGCTCAACTGCTTGAGCCACATCTGCTTCCACATAAGTTACATTAATTGTATTTTTCCCATGCATCGCCATATTCTTACCACCTTGTAATAATGATGTACATTTGTTCCAGTTCTTAAAGAACGTTCTTGTATTTGTAATATTAACCACAACCCTCATCCACCTCCGGGTTCACTATGTTATTCAGTCCCTAGATTATTCTCTAACTTTCTTTCAATTGACATTTACATCCCTAGACTACCCTTTTCAGCCACAATTCCATTTATAAACCAGCTGCATTAGTTATACTCACTATAATGTGTTACCATCAATTCTATCCATTTCCATACTTTCACAGTCAAGCTAATTAAAAATTCTACATATATTAAGCATCAGTATCCCTTCTCAGTCTTTATCTTATATCCTAGTAACCTATACTCCAGGTTTTAACTCTATGTGTTTATTCTTCATATTTAGTTCATATTAGTGAGACCATACCACATTTATCCTTTTGTGTCTGGCTTAGTTCACTTAGCATAATGTCTTCAAGGTTCATCCATGTTATCATTTATGTCCCCATTTCAATTCTTCTTATAGCAGCATAATATCCATTCATCAGTTGATGGACAAGAGTTGTTTCCATCTTTTGGCAATTGTGAATAATGCCATTATGAACATCAGTGTGAAAATGTCTGTTCATGTCACTGTTTTCAGTTCTTATGGATATAGTCCTAATAGAGGGATTGCCAGACCATATGGTAGTTCTACATTTAGCTTCCTGAGGAACCGCCAAACTGTCTTCTGAGAGGCTGCACCATTCTACATTCCCTCCAACAGTGAAGGAGTGTTCCTATTTCTCCACATCCTCTCCAGCACTTATTGTTTTCTGTTTTTTTAAATAATGGTCATTCTATAAGGTGTGAGATGGTATCTCATTGTAGTATTGATTAGCTAGTGATATTGAACATTTTAAGGATTTAATATATTTTTAAAAAATCTACAGAGGCAAGTTAATATTGTTTTTAAAACTGTTTACATAATAAAGATATTAATGTATATGTATGAATACTTAGCAGGGACAATGCAGAGGGGTTCAATCATTAACTTTAATTAATAGTACGATAATAAAAATGTGCTATCATCAATTGTAACAAATGTTCCACACAAATGCAAATTGCTGTTGGTGGGGTGGTATATGGGAATCTTGTATTTTATGCATGATTTTTCTGTAAACCCACAACTTTCCTAATAAAGAAAAAAAAGTAAAAAACTGAGGCCATTAATCATCCATTATATATGGGTATTTCATACATTTTCAAGATAATTTACTGTAGGTGAATATAGAGAGAGGTAAAGAGCTCTTTCCTTTTGCTTTCTCTTAACACTTTTGTGTTAAGAGTTGCAGGATAAAGGACTTACATTAGAAAGATTAGGGATAGCGAACAGGGAGCAGGAAGGGCAGGCACGGTTTAGAGCAATGGGGAAACAGTCTCTTGTTTAAGAGTTGCAATCCTGGCCACTGGAGGCTCTGGGGGCAGGGAGAGAGAAGAATAGTTGTAATACGGGGTCTTTTTCGGGACTTGGGAATCATCCCGAATGACAATGCAATGACAGATATAGGCCATTTTATATCGTCACATAACATGC
>JAQZBX010005207.1:19582-29851 GCA_029593785.1 Cabassous unicinctus
ACTGTGCTTTTAAACAAACAAAAAAGGAAGATAAAATGGTTACTCTCTAACCACCTAATCCTAATTTTGTCACTGAACAAGGCAGATCTTAGATTGGGATTGCATTTGGAACCTGTAAGAAATGTGCACGTAGCCTAGAATAACTTTGAAATAAAAGGGCTGTGTACGCAGGAGAGGACACAGAATTACACTTCAGTGTTTCTTGCCAGGTTTTAATATGTCCTAAAATTCAGCATGTATAGGAATAATATAAATAAGAAGTTATTTTAGCTCATTTCACCGAAGGTGAAATTATCACGACTGCGAAGACCAAACTACTCTATTTTCCCAGCCTCTTTTTCTGACAGGTGGCATTACATGACACATTTCTCCTGGTTTCCCATTTGTAAGGGATCAGTACTCATTTTCCCCCTCAAGGAAGGACAGCTATAACGTTGAGGAACATGTTTTTAAATAGTTTTTGGAAAGGGGTGGGCACGGATCATAGGGATGAGGATGACGCAGAGTTGTTCTTACCCTCACGCAAAATAAAGACGGTAAAGGCTTGGTTTCCACATGTACACGGGGATGGAGAGGCCAAGGAAATGTTTGCCTCTGCTCGCAGGATGTGCAGAAATGTGAGATACTCAAGGAGAATTCTCTCCCAAGAATAATAAATTTCTATCCCTGTTTTCTCAGGGTCGAGACTGTATATTGGCTAATAATGGGCTCTGCCTTTAGCGCATTTTCAACGCCCTCCCCAAACTGGGAGACCTTCTTGACAATGCTTGGAAAGATGGGGATAGAGTGGGCAAATTCAAGTCTGTTGGGTTTAGTGGCAGAGAAGATGAACATCAGAAACCCTAAAGGGAGTTGCTCAAAAGCTGGCTTTCTCCTGGGTAGCCCCATCCTTCCTCTCCCCATCACCAAATGCATCTTCACTCTAATACACAGCTAGTAATGCCAGTCAGTGGAGATTCAGTTCAGGTTTTGAAAAATGTAAATCCCTTGGAGCATTAAACACTCCTAGGTATTCAGACACTTTGGTATGAATTTTTGCCTTTAACAGCTAGCTGGGATTGGCTGCCCTGGAGGAATAGGACTTTTGACTGACGGGATGGAAAAGTAATTGTGGAGCATGGAGCACATCTGGGGTATAGCAGGCCAGAGAGATAACATCATGAGAGAATTAACACTATATGATGTCACTGAGCCCATAGGTGCCGGGGCAGATGCACACTCTAAGGTAGGGAAAGATGTAGATAAAAGAAGGAGGACAGGCCAAAAAGAAATTTCACCCATTCTCAGTTTATCTTACTTAGAGCGGGCCCTGTGCCAAAACCAGAGGAAGAAAATTCTCTTTCTCCTCCTCACTCCCGGATCTCTTCATTCTTCTTCATTATTGATTGTCTGCTGCTGCAACTGCCACTGCTACTGTTACTAGTTACCATTTATTGAACACTCACTTTGTTTTCAGCTTTAGACTGGTGTGACAAGGTCAAATAAGACATTGTCTCCATCCCCAAAAGAGCTTACAGTCCAGTGGGGGAGATAGACAAGTACGTGAGCAATTACACAATTTAGGAAATGCTGTTATAGAGGGGCATCTAATTCAGATAGTATAGGACCCAGACTCCAGGCCTCTAGTGTCAGTTCTATAGTTCGCAATAGTGAACTAATAGTAGCTACTTCTTGCATAGTGCCAACTATGCACCAGGTACTCAAATTTTAAGTGCTGCTAATACAGAGAAGCCTTATAACAGCCCTGTGAGGTAGGTACTGTGATTATATCTTCATTTCACAGAGGAAGTTGAGCTTCAGAGAGGTTCAGTAGCTTGCCCAAAGTCGCAGAGCTAGTAAGCAGCAGAGCTGGGATTTGATTCCAGGTCTTCTGGCCCAGAGGACATGTTCTTAGATACCTCCCTATACTGTCAACTGAAACAAGTTTAAGCTTCCCAGGCAGTTGTGAGCTGTCCAGTAAATATAACCATCACTTATGACTTATTTTTCTGGTAAAGTAAAATTTGAGTTCCAAACTTCTGACTCATGAGGAAATTTTCAAAACACATTTTAAGTTTAGAAGTTGCCTGGGACCTCCTTGGCCTGTAAGAAAGCTGCAAGCATTAGTGATATACCACTAATAAGACATTGTAAGGCACTAGGATATTAATTATCATAAGTTCAGGGACCCTCCTTTTTTGGGATTCAATTGTTCTGATATGAAGCATTTCCCATCTTATTAGTTCATGTTGCTAATAAAATACATGACTGACATCACTTTAAAAAGCAAAACAGGGGAGTGGGTGTAGCTCAGTAGTTGAGCGCCTGCTTCCCATGTACAAGGTCCTGGGTTCAAATCCCGGTACCTCCTAAAAAAAATGCAAAACAAAACCCATTTATAAGGGAATCTCTATTCTTAGGAGAAAACCACGGGCCCTGTTTAGAATGCTATAGTTGTTCCCATGCTCTTGATCCTTTGAGAAAATTGCTAAGTCTAACCTTCATCTTTAGTGCAAGAATTACAGCTTATAAAGTGCTGTTCAACAGTGTCTTCTTAGGTGTGTGAGAGGCACCCCTGGGGAAAGAGGAGGGCAGACAGGAGTATTTGCATAAAACAGATTTTAAAGAAGATATAGAATTTCCTTAGATTTATGGGGGAAATTGGAGATCATCCTCTGCTGCCAGTTTAAAAAAATCATTTATTTGTTTTATTTGGACTTATAATGAAAGTTATATTTCACTAATGCCTCAGTGACCACTTCTACTTGAAGATAGCCAGACTGAACAGAAGCATTTTCTGAATATTGAACCTTTTATTCTCCCAAATGACTAATGGATTCTGAATATACAGGAAGCAAACTTATTTTATGAGTATGCAAGCAGCTAAAAACATATATGCAGTGACAGACTCTTTCAGAAAAGAAGAAAACAAAAAGGATAAATCTGGCTTATGCCAGGGAGGTACCATAGTTCCGCTCTCTTCTAAGAACCTACTTTCATTTTGATTTCCTTCCTCCGGGTGTTCTGCAAACCTAGGGATGCATATCTTAAGAATAAAAATGTTAGAAGACTCTGGTCGCAGACTCTGGGTGCAGGTCCCTCAGCCCTGGAGGGTTAGGGGTGTAAGAGAAAACCATGGTGATGCCAGCATTCCTGTAGTGCTTCTATCCAGAGCTCTGTAAGGGCTGTTCATGAATTTGTTAACATAATTAAAAAGAACCTGTAGACTTCATGAATTCATTCAACAAACACTTACTGAGCTTGCCCTGCACATCAGGTACTGGGTTAATTGGCAAAGACAAAAAGATGAACCCCTAAGTAGTTAAAAATAAATAAGATCCCAAACCCATCCCTGAAGGAGTTCACAATCTAGAGAGGAGAGAGGTGCAAAAAGAATTAATTTTAACTTAATGTGATCAGTAGAAAGACTGAGGTATGCACAGAGTGCCACAGGTAAGGACCAAGGGCTGTGGGAACTTCTTGGCATGTGTGAGGGGTGTCAGGTTGGAAGTCACCATCTAACCTAGGTCTTTAAGGAAAAGGAAAAGTTTGCCAGGTGGATCGAGGAAGAGATGTTTCAGTGACAGGAATACCATGAGCAAAGTTGGAGAAATAGGAAAGGTCTAGAATGTCAGGTTATCAGTGAGAAGCGCAGGGTGCCTTCAGTTCGAATGTGTGTGGGAGTGGGACACTGGGAAGAGAGCCTGAAGAGATGAAATGGGGTCAGACTGCAAAAGGCTGGGTATGCCAAATTTGGATTTTAACCTAAAAGCAGTGGGAAGTCGCCAGAGATTTTTACACAGAGGAAAGTCATGATCAGACTTGCTTTGATCATGGCCTCTCTAATACTGTGGAGAATGAAATGGGTTGCAGAAAGACTAGATGGCAGGAAGGATGATGGGAGCCTGAACTGAAGCAGGGCTTTCCACTTAGGGAAAAGCAGTCCAGCTTTTCAGAAGTGGAGCTGACTGGGCCTGATAATTTACATTGTCAGGATTTTAACATGGCCTGACATGCAAAAGGGACTTCCAACTATAAAGCACTAGACAATAGTCCCTACTTTGTTTTTATTCTGTTTCAGCTGTATAAATAAATATCATTACTTCCTTAAACATACAGGCTTATCGTCAATGTAATAAAATACACAATATTTTATTTACTTTTTAATAATTAATTTTTAAAAGCTGCATTTCCTTACTTGTGTTTTGATTAAATTGGTGAAGTATTGCTCCTCAAGAAATACATATAGAATCAGTAGACAGAGTTAAAATGAATATCTTATTTTATCTCATCATAGCATGTCTGGTATTTTTGTGACTCTTCCAAGTTGGGCTTGCTGGGAAGCTGCTTACTTGAGGCAATAGAAAGTCTTGGAGAATATGCTCATCTGGGTCTAATCTGAGTTTTGTCACTAGCTACCTACCTTGAGTAGTTTACTCAGTTTTCCTAGGCCTCAGTTTTGTTTTGTTTCTATTTCTAAAACAAGGGCTAAGTTCTTGATCCCTAAGACCTCTTCAGGGTAAAATTCTATGCCCCTTTTCTCCCAGAAAAGTGGCCGCCTTCAATTTTTTAAACGCTTTTTGTTTGTTTCAAAAAGGAGACTAAATTTTGCCGAGAGATATTTTTTTTTGGAAAGTATATAAATCTTTTTAGATGCTTTTGAGATTTATTAAAAGAAATAAAGCATCGTGCACGTTTAAAACATTTTCATTCTGGGGTACAAAAACACTCAGGGAAATATACTTAAAGCTTTGTAGGCACAACCAAGTTTTAACGCTAACACAACGAAAAAGTGATGCTTGTTGAAAGAAATTCGGAGAGTTGAATGGGGTTAAATACTATTGCAAGAAAATTAACAACAAGCAAGTCTCTTCCTTAGGAAAATTGTACCTGTAAATGGAAAACGGGCTCTAAATCGTCTGGAAAAGAAAAGGGAGAGTGGGGAGGAGAAGTTTCTCTGATTTCTTTCCTCCCCACCTGCTGGTCTGATTTCTTCTCCTGCTCTCACAGTCCCAGAAAGAATTAATTCTCCCTCACCGCTCCCCCCTCCCTTTCTCTCTCTGTCCTAGCAATTGATGCGTTTGGAGATAGGAGACCAGCACCGAGGGGACACTGCCGCCTCCGCGGGAGCCCGAGAGGCTTTTCCAGAACCAGCGCCCCACTCCGCCCCAGGCTTCTTCCTCGCAGTCATAGTCGCGGCGGCTACTCCCACGGTTTGATGGTGGGCGGTGGCGGTGGCGGCGGCTCGGCTTTGGCTCCCGCCTCTAACCGCTCAGTCTCGGGCCGCGCTGCTCTCTCCTCCTCCCTTCCTGCCCGGGGCTGCCCCGGGCTGCCCGAGGCGCGGGAGTTGCGGGAGGCGGCGAAGGGGCGCGGCGGGGAAAGCGCGCCGCAGCGGCGGCGGAGACCTGCGGCCGGCAGCCCTGCGCTCGGACCGCAGCCGGCGCGATGTCCACCAAGGTCAGGAAGTGCAAGGAGCAAGCGAGGGTGACCTTCCCCGCGCCCGAGGAGGAGGAGGACGAGGGCGAGGACGAGGGCGCGGAACCGCAGCGCCGCCGCCGGGGCTGGAGGGGCGTCAACGGGGGGCTCGAGCCGCGCGCGGCGCCCTTGCAGCGGGAGCCGCGCGGCTACTGCCCGCCGCCCTTCTCCCCGGGGCCCGACATGTGAGTACCAGGCCCGGCTGCTGCCCGTGCCTCCCGAGGGCGGTACCGGGCGGGAGGCGGGAAGACGCTCACCCGGCCCGCTTCTTGATGTGCCGGGGACCCCCACATCCCTCTCGGCACAACCCGGCGGGTCAATTTGGGGCGACTTCTCCGGGCCAGACCTCAGCCGGGGGCTCCTCCCTTCCCTTGGTCCTGCCCCGTGAACGGACTTGTCTGAGGTTGCCAAAGGCGAGGCGGGGGCTCTGTCCTGGGTGAAGCATCCTAAACAGCCCCGCAGATGAACACACGGACGCCAGACCAGCATCCCAGCAAACAGACACTCCCTCTCCGGCAAACGAGGCAACGCGCACCACTGCCAAAAGCGCGGGGGCACCCCTTTCAAAACTGACCCTGGGGTCCCAAGCCGGCCTGGAGAGGCCCAGGTAGGGGAAGGGGTGCACTGACCCAGGCGCGCACTTGAACCCAGACCTCCTCCAGGGCGCGCCAGCAGGGAGACGGCCTGGGAACTTGGATCCCCTCCGACGCTTCCAGATGTCGGAGGTGGGGGTAGGGGGGTAGGGAGAAGGGAGGGGACAGAGTGCGACACAGTTTGGGTTGAGGGCTTACCCGGACGCCTCTTCTCCCTTTGGGCCATCCACAGATGGAGGGGGTGGGGTTTGGAGCCGAAGCCCCAGTGGATCCCACGGAGGAGGGAGTGGACGCGGGGCGGACGCGAGGGCCACTTTAATAGTAACTTTGGCTGCAGTTTCAGGGCGGCTCAGGGTCAGAAGATATTTCTTTTTCAAATGATGATAGAGGTCGGCGCTCTAGTGTGTGTTGAGAAAGAGCAACTTTTCTTAATTTTCAGATCTTGTAGAAAGTCTTTAATCAGTTGTGAAACGCAGAGGATGAGAAAGATAGTGATTAGTTTTACAGGTTGACAGGCTCTATTCTTTCTCTTATCACGTACCTTGGGCGTGCCGCGGTGGTTACTGTCTTTTTTAGGAAGAACACACAGACCGAGGTAGAGAACTTGGGGTCAGACAGAGGCGGGCCCAGCTAACCCGCCAGGCAAGGAAAGTGGTTCCCCCACGGCGGGGATCCAGGTTCTGCAGCGCCCCCTGCTGCCGGCGCGCGGCCCACAGCCGGGGTCCGAGGCCGCAGGGGTGACCCGCGCACCCCCACCGGATACAGAGCGGCTCAATTCGCTCAGAAAAGGCGCCTGGGCAGACCAAATTTGCCATAGAAAACAAACTGCAGTCAGTGGCTGGGAGTAGATCGCCTAGGGAAAGCTTCTGATTGAAAATGAGCATCCCGATGTAGCGCTCTCAGTTACTGCTAAAGATTAGCCTGGAGTGAAAATTGCTCAGGACGTGGAGCCAAGGTGCTGTATACCTTTTAGGATTAAAGCGCCCCTATCTCGCTTTCCCGCCTCCCTAAAGTTTTAAGACATTGTCCATGTTTGCTTTTGCCAAATTGGTTTTTATAACCCAGCTCAGTTTCTTGAGTTTTTAAAATTCTTTATTTTGCTTTGAATCTGGACGAAATGGGACACCAGAACACTCTTATCTAAGAAAGTAGCGGGACAGAGATTACTCATTTTGCGTTCTGAAGTTTGACGTCAATTATACAAAGCATTGGGACAAGTTCTATTGTAGACTTGCTATGTAAGTGCTGGCTTTACATAATTCCACAGGTTACTGTTCTGGTGTACTTATTTAGTAAGGCAGTTGAGGAGAAAAAGGTCATTTTAAGGAGATATAAATTAACATACGTTTCTTCTGGAGGAAGTCCTTCCAGGACTTCATGTTTCATGTTTCATCAGGGTCTTCATGTTTATTTGAGGCCTGTCACTGGTAATGTCAAAGAGTAGCTTGATCTCTGTGGTAGAGATTAGTGCTCTATTCCACCTTTGAGTAGAACTGTTTAATAGCTCAGAGAAGGATGCTAAAGCCTCAGGCTTATTTTCAGTAGGCAGAATAGAATAGATGGATTTAAAATTCAGCAAGGATGCTGAAGATGCCATTCCACTTTTACTAAAAAGGTTCCTCAGGGTAATCTTGTTGCTCATTTCACTGCTCCATATTCCAGTATTCCATCTGGGAATTTTCTCTGGCTTAGAAGGTAGAATGTCTTCTGGTATATCACTGACAAGACTTTTTAAACTCCTTTGATAGAACTTTCGGTTCAACCATTGATTCAAACCAAGACTTCCTTTATCACAACTGTTTGCAAATCTAGGGCCAAGTAATATGTCGTCAGGGATACCACTTCATTATTGAAGTTTTTAAGTTACTAAATATAGCTGATGAACTCCAGAAAGGCATTTGAAGGCAGTTCTCATGAGTTCACTTCTTAAGTACGTATATGTACAGAGTACAGGCTGGTAAAGTCAGCAACAAAGGTGAGTGTGACACCTTTCCTACACTTAGGCTCAAGAAGTTTATTATCATTGTGAGGGGAGGTGGCAATGAGACTGGGCATACACAGTTGTGTTATACATTAGAGTAAATCAAGTGCGTTAAATCACGTACAGAGATGGTACTGTGAAGGGTCAAGTGCAAAGGAGGGAGGAACAAGAGTAGGTTGTGGAGACTTCAGGGACACTTTCCTGGGTCTTGAAGGAGAGACAAGAAGCAGAGACTGGGTGAGTAATTAATTCAAACCTCCTCTCCCCCCAAAAATGCCAGGCATGTCTAGTGAATAGTAGTTGAGTTTGGTTGGAACGTAGAGTATTTGTAGGGCAGTGGCAAGATTAGGCTGGACGTGTAGGTTAGGGTCATTAATATGCAGGGTCTTGTATACCAGGATGAGGCAATAGGCAGTCATTGAGTGTTTTAAAGCAGTGGCGATTTTATCACACCCACTCGGATAGCAGGATGGATTGAAGTGGTGATTGATAGAATGTGAAGAAACAAATTAGGGGGCTATTGCAGTTGTCTGGGCTGAGAAGAGGATCTGTATTCATGTAGAACCAGTGTGGTGGAAAGGAGAAAGATTGGAAGAGAGAATACGTGGATAGAATTGATGTGATTTTGCAACTGACTACCCATGAAGGTTTTAAAGGGAAAACAGGGTCAGAGATGACTTGGTGATTTTGACCTGGATAACTAAGATTGCTGGTGTCATTACTGAAAAAGAGCAAAGGAGGAAGAACTGGTTTTTCAGATAATTCTGAGAGAGGTATCAAGCAGGAAGATGGAAATAGAAGTTTAGAGCTTGGAAGAATTGAGAACCTGCGGTCTGATGGCAATTGTTATAGAGTTGTATGAGTGTATGAGATTACCCAAAGAAAGACTGTGAAAAGAAAAACAAAGGGAACTTAAGATCATTCTTTGAGGAAAATTTTCTGTTTAGAGAGCAGGGACAAAGAATAGCAAGCAGAGGACATAGAAAGAGGACGAGAACAGGATATTGCTAAGACAAGGCTTCCTAGAAAAAGCAGAGTTTCAGAAGAAAAAAAAAAAAGGAAAAATTGACACACAGCTGACAAACACTTGAGAAATCGGGAGAGAAACTTACGACGAGTCTACTTTTAACCAGAAGAGTCAGTCCTTATATGTATTAACATACATGGGCAAAATCATTGCGTTTCTCAGCAATGGTATCTTTAACAGAGAAACATTCTTAGAGAAAGGATTCTATCTAGTTTTTCCTTAGAAGAAGTGCTGCCAAAAATTAGTCTTACTAAAAGCAATAATTTGTATTTATGTAAACTTCATGCCATCATTTATATCTTGAATCACACCTCTTTGAAGCAGATTTTATCATTTTCATCATTTGACAAATGAGGAAATTGATACACAGAGAAGCAATCATTTTCTACAGGTTACCCAGCAAATCCGATGGTGGAGGTGACGGGAGAGCTGAAGGTGAGTGCACAGTAACCCAGGTTATCTAGTTGGATGTTAGTTTCTGTGGCACTGGCTTAGTTTGTCTGTGGGATTAGGGACAGTGTTGTGTGTGTAGATTTGGTCATCAGGTTGGAAGTAGAACCCCCCTGCTAGCCCTTTAGTGGAAATCTGAGATTCTCCAGGGGACTTGTGAATCTATAGGGACAAGAGAATGGACTTTGAGGACTAAAGTCAGATTAGTGTTATTAAGGGAGAGGCAGATTTCCCCCTAGTTACAGTTTAATTTTCAAGAATAGCACAGCATGGCATTAGGTTTGAGCCCTTTAGTAGTCTGAAACTTTAAATTATATTATCAGTTTTATCTCTTAAAGTAGAAATTTCATTTTGTACTATCTAGTTATTATTTTTGTTGTTTTTAAAAAGTTGTGTTTTTTTGTTTGTTTGTTTAGGAGGCACTGGGGGGGGGGGAGGCACCTAATAGCTTGAGCCATCTCTGCTCCCTAAAAAGTTGTTTTTTATATAATATAAAAGAAGATTCATTAAGATAATTTAGAAAATTGGGTAGTATTAAAAAGGCTCATGGGAACAACAGTAACCCCCACCCCCCAGCAGTGCCCTGTTCCCTCCCCTGTTTTCCTGGCCTCTCCATTTCACTCCCTAGAAGCAATCACATTCAACTCTTTCATATACTGTTAGCTCATTATTACAGATTTTTAGATGTTATCAATAGTCTTAGGTGAGAATTTTACTCACTTATACCTCCTTATTTCCCCCATCCTCCACAACATGGCTTATCA
>JAQZBX010005207.1:39837-57587 GCA_029593785.1 Cabassous unicinctus
GAGAGTGTGTGTGGGGGGGGGGGAGGAAGGGAGAGAGAGATTGAGATTCCAGGGCCCCACTCCTGAGAGGTTCTGATTTAATTAATCTGGAGTGGGGCCCATAAATCTTCATTTTAAAAGGCTCTACAGGTGATCCTAAGGCAGGTGGTCCTCAGGTCACACTTAAGTGAAACATTGTTCGAGGTCAGATGAGTTCATGTCAAAATTATAAAAACTGAGTTTTTTTGCCTTTGGAAAGAGTGGAGCAGAGGGTTGGTTGCCTTTGAGTATGCCAAATAGTTTTCAGAAAGAACTTTTCATCTGTTTAAGAGTTTGGACAAGTACTAAGACCCTAAAATTTGTCTCATAAAGCATGAGAACATTAATTTTTGCCTTTGATTATTTTGGTCAGATATTATCAGCCATCCGTATCAGCCATGAAGGAGTTTAAATATGGTCCCTGTAGAGTATCTGTTTTTATGTCACTGGTACCTTGGTGCACTTACTAGGAAGAAGTACCTGCAGAATGTATCCTTGCAACGCTGAATGTGCTGACCCATTGGAGGAGGTCTGAAGGCAGGAAATTTGCAAAATGATTTCAGCGTTAGCATCACTAAAGTTAAGCATCCTTTCCCATTCACTCTCATTCCTCCTTCACATATCACGCCACCCTTAGTCCTCAAGCCAACTAGAAGTTATGCTCTGTCAAGACCAGCTGAGATTGGGGACATGATGATGTGTTGTGGATGAATTGTAATGGAGGTTCATGCCATTCCATCAGTCCGGATTAACGAAGCTCATCTTAATACCATTCGGAAAATTATATATATATTTAAAAAGGGCACTTCCTACTCTGTATTCATCATGAAAATAAGTAGCATTTTGTCAGCTCTTTTATTTTGAAATAGCAATATAGTTTGGTCTAATTGAGAAATCTAACTTCACACTTAACTCAGTGTTAGAATTTTTTAAAGACAAATCAAAGTGACATGTGATTTGTGTTGTGTAGTACTAAAATCACACATTTCAGCTCAAATATCCAATATGAAAAAAAGAAATAAAGGAAGAAATATTAAGAAAAATTGTAAAAATACTAAGAAATATAAAGAAAAATGCACAAAAGAGTCATTTCCTTGTATTCTCAAATCAGTCACTTTGAGGGGAAAAGTTGGAGTTTTTATATGTGGTTTTCTTTATAGGTAGCAAGTATTACATAAAAAATGCTTCCCATTAAATTTGACACTTTAGTAATGAAATTGTTTCCCCAAAGATAACTCATCTGAGTTCCATCAGGTAACCCATCTGGATTTCTGTGGACATATAGACTCTGTGAATCTATTCTATGTATATATTCTGTCTTATCGATATATTCTGTAGTCACATATTATTGCAATATATTATGAATGGTAAGCACAAAATTCATCTTTAATTCAAATTCTAGCCATTAGACGAGGGCTGGTTTGTAGCTTAATAGTAAAATTCTTAAAATAACCCAATGAAGTCAATGTTATTAATAGTAATAAAACATACTTATTTATTACAATAATATTAACAAGATTTGGTTTAAAATCTTTATCACAGAGTTTGATCTTGAAACAAAGTTCTCTTATACACAGTTCAGTGAATGCTATTTCTCAGTTCTTGTCCACCTAAAAATCATAATCATACCAACACACATACACCCCATACCACATCCATGCACTACTCTACAGAGCTATTAATAACAGCCAAACATATGGCATTTATTTATCTTCAGAAATTTTATAATGTTACTGTTGCTTTAAGTACCTATATTTTTAAAATGTGTCAACCAAGGGATTAAAATAAAGAAAAATTCAAAACATGAATTTTTATTTCCAAGAAAAATATTCACATCATGGTTAAGAACTATTCAAAATATGCAAGAAGGTATATGTGAAAAGTAAAAGTCCCTCTCTCCCTATGGCTCTTCGGTCTCATTCCTCAGAACCCCAAGTATAACTATAATGAAAAGCTTCTGCATTCAGTAATGTGAAAAGAGCTTTATTTCTTACCTTTTGATGCAACTCATACAAAAAAGAAAAAACTTACAGAATTTTAAAAGGAAGTTAGCTTCATAATTTCAATCAGCAAAAATGTTAGAACTGGGTAAAGACAAAGACTCATATTTGTACTTATCATAATAGCCATTGAAATATTACAGATAATCACAATGTTATAATTAGATTGTTTAGCATCATTTTTGAGAGACTTAGAACTTCTTTTTAAAAAGCTCTTTATTTTATTCATGAGCTCATGAGGAAAATCTGGAGAACTTTACATGTTCCCAATTTATACCTCAGGTCAGGAAACACAGGAAATGAAATTATTCACCTAGGATCACAGAAATTAAAAGGTGAACTTGAAATTGCCTTAAAAATCAATTAATGACATGACATTTAGTTGACTTTATAAGAGTCATGTAGTTAGTCAAAAGACAAAAAGTCATAAGAGTTAAACCTAACTGTGGTTGTTGTTAGGATCTAAGTCCCCATTGTCCTGGATATACAATTATTGCCCAGTTGCCTTATTCACAGAGTAATGACTTTTTCTTTTTTTTTTTTAAGATTTATTTATTTTTTATTTTATTTATCCCCCCCTTGCTGCTTGTGCTGCTGTGTCCATTCGCTGCGTGTCTTTCTGTGTCTGCTTATCTCCCCCTTGCTGTGAGGTCTTGCCGCATCAGGCCACGGCACCGCGAGCGGGTCTGCCCTCACAAGGGGACCCAGGGAAGCGAACCCAGGGCCTCTCATATGGTAAACGGGTGCTCTATCCATTGCGCCACACCCGCTTCCTGCCGTGAGGTTGCTGCATCAGCCCACCGCACCGCTCAGGCCGGCGTGCCCTCACAAGGAGGCCTCCGGACGCAAACCCGGACCTCCCATATGGTAAACGGGGGGCTCTATCCGCTGAGCCACACCCGCTTCCCCAGAGTAATGATTTTTAAACCATAAATCAACTCATCTCTTCTTTCTAAGAGACAGCTATCTAATATTGTTAATTAAACAATTGTTTGTACAAGGCACAGTTATTTTTAATAAAAATAAATCTAGATTGATACTGTAATTTTATAATTCCTAAAGGTCTGTGTCATTGAAAACATGAATCCTGTATTATTTTATTTTATTTTATTTTTGGAGGGAGGGGAATACCCTTAAGAGAAAAAGATAATAAACCTACAATACTGCGAAATGATGCTTGGCCTAAATAGTGGGCTTTTTCTTTTCTTTTTTTGTCAATGATTTTGAAAGTTAAAAACGTGCAATGACTTGAAAGGACTGTTCTGGCTTAATTCTTGAAAAAAAAAAAATAGCCTTTACGCCTAGCTTTCTTGCTAACTTCTTGCTAGCCTCTATTTTCAAGACTTTTAAGAGCAGCCGTAAGATTATTGCCACAAAGTACGAGTTCCTTTTCTACCCGGGTCACAAGGGAGGCGTGGCTGTGTGGAAATTGTTTTTATTGTTATTACTTCTGCATGCCCTTTTCTATAGAACAGTTTATCTTGTCCTGAAAGTCTACCGGCTTTGTCAGGATTCAAGCAGTCGGTGTTAGGAACAGGTGTAAATTTCAGGCGAGTGGTTCACAACTGACCCGGGCGCTCGCTCGCGGGGCCTCAGGTCCGCGGTGGGTGCTGCTACACCAGGAAGGGCCCTGGTGTTGTAAGCGGGGCTGTGCCAAGGAAGTGATTTGCCCTAATGTTCTTACAGTTGATTTTTCGTTGCTGCTGCTTAGGTCCATGGAGGGTAGCCCGACCTTGAGGCGCATGACCGTGATGAGGGAGAAAGGCCGGCGCCAGGCCGTCCGGGGACCGGCCTTCATGTTCAACGACCGGGGCACCAGCCTCACCGCCGAGGAGGAGCGCTTCCTCGACGCTGCCGAGTACGGCAACATCCCCGTGGTGCGCAAGATGCTGGAGGAGTCCAAGACGTTGAACGTCAACTGCGTGGACTACATGGGTCAGAACGCGCTGCAGCTGGCCGTGGGCAACGAGCACCTGGAGGTGACTGAGCTGCTGCTCAAGAAGGAGAACCTGGCGCGCATCGGCGACGCCCTGCTGCTCGCCATTAGCAAGGGCTATGTGCGCATCGTGGAAGCCATCCTCAATCACCCCGGCTTCGCGGCCAGCAAGCGCCTCACCCTGAGTCCCTGCGAGCAGGAGCTGCAGGACGACGACTTCTACGCCTACGACGAGGACGGCACGCGGTTCTCGCCCGACATTACCCCCATCATCCTGGCCGCGCACTGCCAGAAGTACGAAGTGGTGCACATGCTGCTGATGAAGGGTGCCAGGATCGAGCGACCGCACGACTACTTCTGCAAGTGCGGGGACTGCACCGAGAAGCAGAGGCACGATTCCTTCAGCCACTCGCGTTCGAGGATCAATGCCTACAAGGGGCTGGCCAGCCCGGCGTACCTTTCCTTGTCCAGCGAGGACCCGGTGCTCACGGCCCTGGAGCTCAGCAACGAGCTGGCCAAGCTGGCCAACATAGAGAAGGAATTCAAGGTAAGTTCTGCGCTCCACCGCGGCTACCCTGCGCGCTCATTCACCGCCGCACTCCTACCTGGAGCCTCCATTCCTACGTAGTTTGCTCCAGAACCTGTTTTGTCCTGTGTATTTAAGATCACAAGGAATTGGGAGCGTAGTCCAGAGCTCTGATGATTGTCCCCACCCCACACCTGATGCTGTGAGAAATCTGCTTTGGGGATGCGCATATTCTGGATCAGAGAACTATAATTATGGTGCCGCTGTGTTCTAGAAAAGTGTTAAACAAAACACAAGACTTCTCCTTTTATTAAATGAGGGAATTTGGTGTGGCCTCCTCCCTTGGGAATTCTTCCTCCTTTTTTTTTGTAGTTATTTGTATGATGGCACCCACTACAGAAACAGTATTAGTTTTGAAGACACTGCCCATCAACCTAAGCATTAGTATATTCCATTAGATTCAAAGATCGAAAGACCAATATAAAATACTATTAAAGTCTTTTCACTAATATAACAAAAATGCCTCTCCCTGAAATCCACAAATATATATGTCAAGTCAACCCAGAAATACAAAAATGGCAAGGTGGTTTGCTTTAATGTATTTAAATTTTTTTTCATGAGCAAACTTTTTCTGGACATCTTTTCCAGTCAAGCAGTATTATTTATTTTTATAAAATTATGCACTAATGATATATCATTTTAATTTTTACTCAACTGCTACATTGTCCTATGTTTTTCAACTGGTTCTAGCTATTAAATCTTGGATAAAAGGGAATTTGGTAGTCCCACGACTATTTTCGGCAGGGTGCTTGTCTCCTATGAATAGCTAAGAAGATGATTGTAGACACCAATTATTATCTGGATGTTGAGTTAATCTTTTTTGTTTAGTGTTATGGTGTCACATCACAGAAAAAGTGATTATTCTGTCTTTCACATTTTAATATGTTTCTTCCTAAATAAGTGAGATTTACACAAATGCAACTAGCAATATAATTTAGAATCAGAAAAATATGCTTTCCCTGGGCTTGCCAGAAAATCGTGGCAAAGTGGTATTTTTCCCCCTTCTATACATACCAGATTCTCTGAATGTGCATCAACCCTCATCTTGTCCTGGTGGAGACCTGGCCTTAGCATAATTTTGTTATTCCATTCAGTATTTTTTTCTGATGTAAAACCGACACGTATTTATTGTGAAAAATTTGGAAAATGTGTGAAAATACCAAGAAGAAAGAAAATATTACCTTATATCTATTCACTTTGAAGAGCCTCATTAAGTGGCATTTGAAAATATTTATTTCCTTGGATCCAGAATGAATTATTTAGGGGGGGGAGAGACAAAACTCTCTGGTAGAGCAAATAGAAAACTTACAAATTCTTCTTAGAGATGGTAGAAAAACATTCAGGTAAAATAGCTCTAAATATCATTTTGAGACAGTAATAAAAAAAAACAAAAAAAATTTTTTTTCAGGCACTGGGGCTAGGGATTGAACCCGGGACCTTGTGTGTGGGAAGCCATCGCTCAACCACTGAGCCACATTGGCTCCCCAGAAACAAAGTTCTTAATGTGTTTATTTGCTTTATTTCAAATATTCAAACATCACACCAACCTTTTTAAAATGCATTTTGTTTAGTGTGTATTGAAAGTCTGCAAAAGAGCTACAAAAGGGAATCTTTTCCAAGATTATGTTTTAATCATTTCCTAAAGGTGATATTGTTTGCAATTCCATCCATCTCAGTGAAGCGATAGTAGAGGAATTTGTTGTTATTCATAGTTTTCCCCTGAAGATGACTAAATCCTTATTGACAAATGCTTATTGGTAATCTCCTTCAAAGATTCAAAGACTAAAAGAGTCACCTCTAATAACCTTTCAAAAGTGAGAAAGCATCGCAGAAGGCAGAAAAGAGAATATAAGACAACTGAGTTTGAGGGAATATCCAAGTGGATTCAGATATCTAAGGATATGCAAAAAACATCTGAATCTCAGGGTTCCTTTTTCTGGATTATATGGAACACATTTGTATAGTATAACACTCTCTGAACCAAAATTAGGACAGTTCTTTAGAAGTTATAGTCTCTAAGGACTGCTATTCTCTCTCCTCTAACTAAATGTCCTTTTCTTTCCCATTCTTACCTGTCCTTGTTATTCCTTTCTTATCTGCCTTCCCTTTCACTTATTTGCCCTCTAAACCCATGTTCATGTCATAATCTGTCAAGACTTTAGACAGACAGAAAAAATAGCGCTTTCATAGCACTGACCCAGGGACTCCAAGATCTGAAAGGACAGTGGAAGTGAAGCTTATTTCTGAGGCAAGCAGCTAACCTAATTTGCCCTGTTCCATAGTGTTCGCTATTTTCTTCCCACAGGGACTTTAAACTAGACTTGAAATGGAATTTAAAAAAAAAAAAAAAAGATGGTGTATTCCCTAGTGGAAAAGGGTTGATTTTCCCCCCTTTTCAGACACCTAAACCCATTTTTTTCTTATCAATGGCCTGTAATATCTGCTATCTCACCCCTCAAATTGCCATAAATCAGGTGCTTCAGGGAAGATTCTCAGCCACTTGCAGTTTTGAAAGATCCTTGAAGAATATAGTAGGCTTGATGCTAAAAACATATCAAAGTCATTACACCGAGAGGTTGAAATTTCTAGGTTAGATTTAGATGAATTAATGGAGGACAGCTTGGTGACAGGTTATTAAAGAAATATTTTGGATGTGCAAATGCTGACTGAAGCTATTCTGAGAAGCGGAATATTGGACAGGATGGACTCTGGGTCTAATCCTACAAACTTCAGTGGCAAAGAAGCTAGTCATTTATTATTCTGTGAGAATGAAGATTGAATTCCTATTTTTGACTAAGCCAATGATGCACCGTTCATCTTTGAGTAAGTCATTTGCCTTCCCTCTGTCTCAGTTTTCCTATCTTTAAAGTAAAACAAAAATCCCAACATATGTTACAATAGAGATGTAAAGAAAGGAAGAAGAAATGAATATAATAAAAAAGCAAATATAGCATTTTATATCAGGAAGGTACTCAAGAAATCATCTGGTTATGTAGAATACTAATTTTACAAATGAGAAAACAAGGTCCCATCTGCTAAGCTTAGATTTGGGTGTCATGGGTCCCAGTCCTAGGTATTCTAACATGCTGTAACTCATAAGATTGAAGCAATTGTATGATATTTAGTGTGCACGAAGAACACTCTAAGCATTTTGTATGTATTAACTAATTTAATCTTCACAATAACATTATTAAGTCATAGTAGGTTAACTCCCAGAAGATCACGCAGTGAGTAGGTGGTAGAAGCAGCATTTGAGCCCAAGCAGCCTGGCTTCAGACTTTTAGCCACTACACTCTACTGCCTTTTTTGTTATTGGAGAAAAGTTTCTGACAGAACTAAACGTGCTTAAAGCTGAATTTCAATTTTCCTCTTACACATAAAAAGGGATCAGAATGGTGATTAAGCAATTCAGATCAAAATACATGGGCTGAAGCTTGTGGACAGCATAAGCTTCATTGTTCTCGCTCTATGTGGTGAGGTCCTCAGGGTTTTGAGTTCCTGCTCTGTGAAGTGGGCAGCAGTTCCACCCCCTAACTTTGTGGAAGGTCATGCTGATGGATGAGTGGTGCAGTGAAGGTCATTGAGCAAAACTAAATCAACAGAAAACTATTAGAACATGTAGACCAGAAAAACAGTCCCAACTGTGAAGTAACTTGAGATGGGAACTCATTGGAACTAACAGGGTCACCTTACGGTGCAAAGCAGACCTCAGATAGTTGCTCTTGCCTACACGCTGCTAACTGGAGCTCTCCATCTTTCCCTGCATATGTTTAAAAAAATGGTATCGCAGGACTACAATAAAAGAAATCACCATCACCTCCAGCTGTTATTATTTTCTGCACTTGAGCAAGACATTTCTTCTGGCAGGAAATGTTTAAATTGTTATGAATAAAAAGTGTTGCCCTTGCTACTTGTATGATTATCAATTCCTTGTTGCTTGACTGATCTTTCAGTGGATGTGAAAAAAAACACAACAGCACAGCTTTCTTTAAGCCTGGACAATTTACGGATTATAATTAAAAAATAATTAGGGGAGTGGGGATAGCTCAGTGATTAAGTGCCTGCTTCCATGTATGAGGTCCTGAGTTCAATCCCCAGTACCTCCTAAGAGTAAATAAATAAATAATAAAAATAATGAGTCCCTTAGTCTGAGTGATACTGCAGAAGCAGTTACTAAGTTTGTTTTTTTTTCTTCAAAGCATGGATAGTAGCCTCTTTCGTTTCTGAATAATGGAGAATTGACCATTCTGTGTTGTACCAAATCTTCTAGAATAGTCTGAGCTGAGGATAACATGAGGAAATTTCATCTCAAATATTTGTATTAAAAGGGGAGCTTTCATAGATAGATAGATATAGAGAGAGAATGGCACGGCTAACGTGACAAAATATTATAATTGATGGATTTGGTAAGGGGGTAAGGATATATTGAAGCTCTCTGTAGGGAATTTGTATTATTTTTGTAACTGTCCTATAAATTTGAAAGCATTTCAAAATAAAATGTTAAAAAGGGGTGTGTGTGTGAAGCCTTATTTGGAAACAGACATGGATTTAATACTTCTTCTGGATGCTATAATAAAATATTTCATTAGTGGTTCAGGAATGGGTGGCAGATGGATAGTTACCTGACACTCTGCATAGAAACCAGAGACTGAATATTTTATTAATTTTATCGGTTTCATGGTACCAACCTAAGTGGAAACCAAAGATTGAAGTTTTTATTCATTTTTATCTGTTCCCTCATGAGGGGAAAAGGATTAACTGTAACCGTTCTTTATCTGAATTTCTGAAACGGAAACTATTCTAGTCTGTGTAACCTTTAAACAGTCTTCCTTCGTCTTGCCTGTTTTCACTGGTGGTGTGTTTTGCCCATCAAATCAAATTAATTATGTGAAATTCTCCATGTCTTTTTTTAAAATTTATGATTTTTGGGAGTCAAGTAACTGTGCTGTGCTAGCTACTATTTATTTGGACACATACAGTGTCTCAGGACAAGTTGAAATGAATAATTTTATTTTCCTTAAGTGTACAAATTAGATTGTCATCTGCTTAACATTCTTAATGGGCTAGAATTTTAGTGAAAGTCGTAGAAGTGGAACTGGGTTTCTGAAAGTGAAATACTTTCCCAAGAGATGGCTATTGACACCTTGACTGGAGCCAATAGGCTAGAAATAGAGCTCTACTCTGAATAGGGAATGCTGCCAATTGACTTCCTTATACCAGTCCATGGCACTATATAAATATGCACATGACATTAAAGATTCACAGGTTATTTTTAGCAAGGTGTTAGTTCCAGTGGCCTGGAAATTTTTCTCTCAGGTATTGATATTCTGCAACTCTTGAGAATTCAATTACATGCAATCAGACACTTCTTTCCTTCCAGTTCTGCAGGACGTGATACTATGCCCTTCAAACAAGAAAAATTAATCCTCTCTGTGCTGGTGCCTGTCCACTTCTTTACATTCACGGTAAACCAGCAAGCTCAAATGTTAGCAGGTATCAGAAACACTGGAGGGCTTGTGAAAACAGATTGCTGGGGCCTACCCCAGAGTTTCTAACTCAGGAGGTCAGGTGTGGTCCAAGAATGTGAATTTCTAACATACTCCCAGATGGTATCCTTGCTGTTGGTCTGGGAACACTCTTTGAGAAACAATGTTTCCAACATGGCAGGAGTAGTAAAATGACAAGTTATTTTCACATATAGTCAGTTTTCTATGTAAAATTGGCTTTAAGAGAACTTTTTTGGGGGTCTGTACAAAAGAAATAAAGCTCTTTCTGATCCTTTGGTCTCACCTTTAGCATTTAGCCACCATCTCTTAATACAAACCAGTGACTTATGTGCATACCATTTTCAGAGCTGTCTCCTATGGTTGGACAGGTTGTAGAAGGGTACCTGGCCAAGGAGGCAGATGGGGGCAAATCTAGCCTGCATCTAACTTGCTGAGCCTGGCATCCAGGTAGGGCCTGTGGCTTCCTCTCCCCCTGCCAGAGTAAGGGACACCTTTTTCAAATTCACAAAAACCCCAAACACTTTCCACTGAATTCAAGCACATTCTTTATATTAAACTGTAAATATCTTACTCTTAGAATGACTATCGGAAGCTCTCCATGCAGTGCAAAGACTTTGTAGTGGGTGTGCTGGATCTTTGCCGAGATTCTGAAGAGGTTGAAGCCATTCTGAATGGAGATCTGGAATCAGCAGAGCCTCTGGAGGTGCACAGGCATAAAGCTTCTTTGAGTCGTGTCAAACTTGCCATTAAGTATGAAGTCAAAAAGGTAAATGGTTCCATTTTCATCCAGCACCATATTGGAATAAACATGCAAAATATCAACTATGCCATAATCCCAGGGAAAAAGTCTTTTTTTAAATAATAAGAATAGATGCTATTGATAAAAGTTTTTTTTTTCTTCATGAACAGGATTAAGTGAAGTATCGTGGTAAGGTTGGGAATCAGATGTCTAGCTTCTTTCCGTTTTTTACACGTTGTGGGACTTTGGATAAATCATACATCTTCAAACTTCAGTTCCCTCATATGTAAAAGAAAGATAATATCTCTCATCTATCTCAGGGTTTTAGTGGGGTTTAAATGGATAAAGAATTGCAAAAGCACTTTGTTACTTACAATACAATTGATAATAAATACAACCTGTTACTTGTATACATTTTTGTAAGACACTGTTACATGCACTATCCCTTTCACCTATTAAGTAGGTAAGATAGGTGATGAGATTTCCATTTTACGAAGAAACTGAGATTCACTCCTCATAAATGACATATTTAAGGTCACACAGCCATGGAGTTAGTCATGCATTTGCCAAATATCTAAATATTATTTTTTTTCCTTTGGTTACTATCGAAAAGCTTTTATATGTGTATATGTGTGTGTGTATGTGTGCATTTCTTTGCTAACTTAGTTGCTTGGGGCTTTTACATCTCCCATGAAAATAGTAGTTATGATGTTGCGCTATCATAAAAACTTCAGTTACCCAGAATCCAACAACATATACGTGTTTGATAAGTTAAATTTTCTTGTACTGTAAGAGGAGCAGATAAATCACAAAGAAGTAAGTATTGCCAGGAATAGATCTGGTTTTATGAACTGGCTAATCTAGGCGCTATCAAGACTTCTCTCCTTCCTGCAGGGTGGCATGGTTCTTAAGAGGGGAGACTCTGGAGCCAACCTGCAAGGGTTCAAGTCCTGGATTTACTGTACGTTCAGTGTGTGGCCAGGGGCAAGTCACCTAGATAGTCAAAGCCGGTTTCCTCATTTAGTTAAGTGACAATAATAGTCATTATTTAATCATTTGTTTTGAGGATTAAATGAGATAATGCATGTAAAGTAATTAGCACAGGACTAGTGTATGGTAATTGTTCAATAAATATTAATTTAATTTCTATATGAAAATTCATACTTAGAATGATGACTCAAACAAATTTAGTCTGCAGTTATCAAAGACAGATTTTATGTTCATTGTACTGGTCCAGGTCTCTGGTAGCAGATCACAGCCAATTTAAGCAAGAAGAAATGTATAAGGAATATTAGAAAGCTCAAGAATCTCTAGGAGAAGTGGAGGAATAGATTTATTTAAGCTGACCGACCAGAAACCTCACTTAGAACCAGGCCCTAAACAGGTCTGATAAGTGAGCTTCTGCAGCCCAAACACAACAGTTCTACCTCTGGTGCCCATCCTTCTTGCAGCAGCAAAAAGGATGTCCTGAGTTCTCCCTTTCCTTTTATGTTCCCCTTCCAAATCTGAGGCTTGCACACAGGCATCTGAAATGTCTGCACCCCAGCAGCAAATGAGGATGGGAAATGTATACTTGTGAGAGTGTGTGTGTGCATGTGCAGATACACATACATGTGTGTTCTAATACAATATAAAGAACTTCCACATGTAGAGAGAGGTGTACCCAAGACTTTGGCCAGCCATTAATGACAAATCTCTCCTCTACTTCATAAAACAGTGAAATGTGAGGACTGTCAATAAAGACTGAAGTAAAATAACTTTTCAAGGAAATTATCAGTTACCAGTAATTAAATTGGTCAGACTGCCCTCCTCTCGGAGCATTCTGTTTAGTTGAGGTTTTTCTGTATTGGGGGAAAAGATAATTCTGAACAAGATTGATATAAAACTGTCTTTACAAAACTCTCTGGATATTTATTCACAGATCTTGCAATATGCATCTCTTCCCTTTGGCACCTGAGAAGAGAGAATTGATTTCAGTTGTCACTTGTTTTTTATCATTGCCTTGAAAGTATCATATTAACACAGACAGCTCATGTACAGATGTGCTTCTATTAACCAAACTGTCTTGTAGAATGACTATTTTCCTGCATGCTGATTTTAAATAAATAGATGTGTAGGCCATCTTGTAGGAGTTGTCATTAATAATGAATTTGCTATAGATCAATCAACAGGAAACCAAGATGTATTTGGAATTGAAAAAAAGATTTAGGATTTTACAAGCAATTCTGGTTTTGTTTGTTTGATGCTACAAAAAGAATGTTAATTAAAGTCTTTCAAACCTAATATGGTAAAGACTTTGCAGATATGATTAAGTTAAAGATCTTGAGGTAGGGAGATTATATTGGTTTATCTAGGTAGGTTCAAAATACAATCACAAGTATCTTTGTAAGAGGGAGACAGAAGAAGATTTGATACACACAGAAGAAATGAAAGGAATGTGACCAACTGGAGGCAGAGATTGTAGTGATGCAGCCACAAGCCAAGGAAATCTGGCAGCCACCAGAAGCTGGGAGAATCAATGAACAGATTCTCCCCTAGAGTATCCAGAGGGAGCATGGCTCTGTAGACACTTTGATTTCAGCCCAGTGACGCTGATTTTGAGCTTTTGGCTTCCAGATATGTGAGCGTATAAATCTCTGTTGTTTGAAGCCACCTGGTTTGTGGTAATTTGTTACAGCAGCCATGGAAAATTGATACACCTGAGAGTCAAATCACATCTTCAATGTCATGTGGAACTGCTCAATGGCAGTTAATCCAGAAAATGAAAATGTAGGAATAGGAGATACATGAACATGTGTGTTCATGAACATATATGAACATCTGGGAAAGGATTTTCCAATAGAAAAGCAGTGGAAGAGATCATAAAACAAAAGTATAAAAATAAATAAATAAATAATAAAAATAAAAAAAGTATAAATGATTTGATCACATACAATTTAAAATCTCTGTACTTCAGAAAGATTATAAGCAAAGAAAAAAAGGCAAACAAACTGGGAAAAATGAATTCCTCAGCTACAATTTACAAAGGATTAATTTTCTTAATATCCAAAGAGCTCAAGCAAATTTATAAGGAAAGCATTCAGAGCTTTTTTATTTATTCAAGGGCTTGAATAAATAATTCACAGAAGAGAAAATTCAGATGACTAGCAAGCATATTGAAATTTTCAAGCCCTCTAGTAAGCAAAGAAATATAGACTAATATCCAAATACCATTTTTCCCTCTCTCATATGATCAAATAACAAAAAATTGCAGTTCTCCATGCTGTTGGTGAAAGTAGCAACCATTCGCTGTTGGTGGGGAATAGGCAACCATGTCTCTCTGCTGTCAGGGAGTGGACTTTGAAGATTATTCATCTTAGAATAATTTCCAAGAGGTCTCTAAAGTAAATCTTGTAAATGGAATGATATTAAATACAATTACTATTTGCAGAGTTATCTACATTATTCCATGAAGAACAGAATGGAATAAAGTATAAGGTAAAGTTTTATTTTCTGAAAATGGGTGTAAGAAAATCAACTTTTAGGCAAACACACTCATTTTGTCCAATTAGAATTGTGGGCTATTTGTCCAAAAAGTCTTGCATTCTGACTCTGACTGTACCTCTACCCCATTCTATGATTTGAGGCTGAACATCAACCACTCTCCCCATAGAAATAATGAGAGTTCTATTTGTTTCGTAGTGAGCTAAGTCTATTGTGAGAAAGCCCGTGAAAAGATAAAAGATACCAGAACTCCGTAGACCACTGAACCTGGAGAGCTGGGCTCTAGAGAAGAGACCACCATTTCCTGAGTCCTTTCTCCCTGCTCTCATATTTCCTCCACAGGGGGATGAAGTGTAATTGCAGAAAAATCATCTTTTAAAAAAAAAAATGCACATGGCAATACAAACACATGAAGTTATCCACTGAGTATGCAGGAAGCATTCAGGGACTGCCCAGAATTTGAGAAATGCTATGAGCGAGTGGAAGTATCCTGAAGATCTGGCGTGCACGTGCTGTGCAGCCTTTGCCCAGGTCTGTTCCTGAGCCCTGCTCTGTGCAGCCTCTAGACCAGGTTTATGCTCAAGCACCCAGAGATGACAGAGCACTTTGCACTCGACGGGTTCAAAACTCCTGAAACCTGTAAGGGGTATGCTTTTGGTTTTTACTTCACAATATAAAGAACTTTAAAAAGAAATCATATCGCCTAGTTTTTATTCACAAGTATATTTTCTTTTAAATTTTATTAATTGTGACTGACAACACCATTAAAAACAAGAACCGAGTGTTCCTACAAAGTTTGTACACAATAATATTCCCATGAAGATAGTTCTTGTTAAGTCTGATTTGATGAAGAGGCAGTACAGTGTGAATTTTTTAAGTTTAAAATTATTCAGTTGTTTTCCATAACCTGTCCTGATTGGTGGCTTGGTTTATAATTTATCAGTCTTTTGGCAGAAGGAAAAAAAAAGGTTGTTTTCAGTGCTAAAATAATTTTGTACCATTGAAAGATTGAGATTTTCTTCTGTGTCAAGAATTCTTCCTTTAAGTCAGAAAACCTCAAGTAAGGGAATTATTTTTGTAACGATTTCAATTTGCTGGTTGACTGAAGTCAGGAAGCAGCATCCAAATTTTATCCAGTTGGCTATAAATGGTGTGGCGGTATAAGGATGTTTGTGAGGAGGTAAAGCAGTTTTAAGAGATAAAGTTCACTGCCCTATTTTGAAGTCATTGAAAGAACAAAATCCTAGAGGGATTATCTTTTTTGCCTTCAGTTGCTACTGTTGTATTGGTTTTATTTTCTTTTTTTAAATGCCCCTTGTGTGCTGTTATTAGGATTTTAAACCATTGGAATAAAATAGCTACTTGTGTTTTCTTTCACGGATCAAAAAGAATCAATAGGTGCCATGTGGTGCTGTATTATCTCAAATACGAAGAATAGAAATCTTAGTAGAGAAAATATACCTGTTTAACTGAATTTTAAAATGTAACATGCAAGATGCCAACATCATGGTTTTGACTAGAATTTAATATATGTTAAATGTTCATAACATATCATAAAAGTAACAAGTCAAAGATTGATCATATTATGTATGCCATATTGAAAAACCTGATTTCCATCAAATCTTTTAAGCTGTGAAACCGTTATGCAAATGTAATTACTGCCATGTTCAAAGTTAAAAAGATGGGTCCAAGGAGGAGGGCAAGAAAAGACAGTAATAAACATTAATATTTATTAATGTTTTAATAAATATTTCTGTCTTCAAGAGTTTAAAGCTTGACAAAGAAAGGCCAGACACTCACAAACAGGAAATTTGCCCATCGATTTGATATGGACATATGTCTGCCTGTCTTTTAACACCATGGGGATTTTCTCTCTTGCATCAGAAACCCTTGGCCTACAAGAAAGTGCATGGTTGACTTATCCATGCTATTGTGGTTTGATGACATTATATGCTCCACCTGTAGTTTTCCCTGAATGCGTCTAAGCCTAGCCTGGATGGAGCTCCCAGAACTGCCTTTTATTTGCATCTATCCCACAATTGCAGATCCTCCAAACACCGAGACATTTGGACCAACATTTAAAATGACTATCTTAAATTCTATTTATGTATCTTGAAAAGCATATGGAGTCTAAGTGTTTATTCTAATAGCTCGCATTTATTCACTTGGGGTGTGGATTTTCAACACTGAAGGATAGGTGAAGCAGGGAGGAAATGATCTAGGGGCAGAAGTGGAAGTTTGGAGAATTTCTAAATAAGAATCCTAGGATGTTGTCACTTAGACCCCAGGAAGCCTTTATCTTGATTAAATCCATATTTTATCATGAGTTCAAATAATGACCACATTAGTTTAGGAAATGTTGTGTGCAAAAATCAGAACCTTTGAAGAATGACAAAATCTTGAGTAAGGGAAAGAATATCTAATACACGTTTAGAGGCTAGCAATAACTAGTGGGCATCAGGATCCAGGACACTTATAACTGAATTGGGATGAATTTATAAGATAAAACATGCTTTTTACATTGAACTCATGAAACAAGAAAAAAATAGTGCCTTCTTTTTAATACTTTAAACTCCCCACCCCCTACTAGTTAGTATTATTGAAAATAATTCAATTAAGTATTTCAAATCTAATATTTATAAATGTATTCTCACCCCTCTTTGTCTGTGGTTCATCAAGCTCTCTTGCACAGTGGGACTGCCAGAGCGGTCATCAGTGGATTCCCTAGAGGGCAGATGCACATTGGGGAGAGAGCAGGAATTTTGTGGAAATTGCGCCTTGGCTGTTTATCCTGGTGGGTGGGGCTTTTAAAAATTATTATTAAAAGAGCTGATGGGAAACTATATACCAATAAGTGGAAACCTGCTCATGTACTTGTAGGTGTGCTATTGATAAATAGCCACATAACTTGAGGAATTACCTGGAATTACTAAGACTCATTGGGATCACTGATGAGAAATTGATTAAAGATGAACCCTTTGCCAAGTGGAAACTGCAGCTGCTCTCTTTGCCTCTCATATTTCTCAAAAACATTTCACGAGTACTTCCTAACAGGTTCATTGTTATTGTTTATTCTGTGTTTTAGAAGACAGTGATAATGTGATTTTTGTGTTGCTACAAACTTTTAAAAAAATATATGTCGACACTCAGTTGATTTTTGAATGACCCTTGATGATTCCTGAACTTGGACAAATGCTTACCTGGCCATTCAAAGAAAGGCAAATCGATCTTCAAATGGGCACATTTTTGGCATAGGGACCTTTACATGGATATTTGACTGCAAATACATTTTGCTACATGAATAAGGACAGGACTGTAAAGAAATCCAAGTCATTCTAAATAGATGTAGGCAGATGACTTAGTAAAATTAAGTGGCAGGGCTAAAATAAATATAATTTGCTCATTTTCCACCTATTAGAATTGTGGTTATAAGAGAAGGCTGGAGATAAATGCTTGTGCTCTTTTAACCTGTGAGATAGGA
>JAQZBX010005208.1:0-57268 GCA_029593785.1 Cabassous unicinctus
TAAGACCTCTTGTCCCTCTGACAGTTCGAACCTAAGATATTTAACATGGATCTGTGTTACTTGGGCTTTCTTTTCATATACTTTATATCCTTTTTATGTTAGCCTTTTTAGCATTGTTACAGTGCTTTGATTTGAGGCTTCTTGGGTTTTACTGGCTATGAGTAATCATCAACATTTTGAAGGAAAAGTCCTTCTTGGAGTTGTACTCTGTGTAAGTCCTTGGACATTCCTTGCCCAAAAAGAGTTGGGGCATTTTTTAATACTTGCAGCAATACAGTCCAGCAATATTATTGTTTTATTACTGTATCAGGATCTTCCCATTTAAAATCAAACAATATTAGTGATTCTTTTCCTAAGGGTATGCAATAAAAAGTGTCTTTTAAATCTAAAACAGTGAACCAAGCATAAACATCTGAAATGTTGTTAAGGAGAGTATAAGGGTTAGGCACTATTGGATGGATTCTACTACTTGATTGACAGCTCTTAAATCTTGTACAAAATGATATTCTTGTGTGCCAGGTTTTAGGACGAGTAAGATGGGTGTGTTAAAGTCCGACTGTCAGAGTCTGATTAGGCCCCAACTAAGGATCTTTTTAATCAGGGGTGCAATGCCTATTTTTGGTTCATGTCTAAATGGATATTGTTTTAACTGCAGAGGTGTCCTGTTCTGTCACAGCCTTGCCTTCAACTTCTTGCACAAACCTTGCTTGTCCCAGAGGTTCCATAGTGGCCCATACTTCAGCTGGTATATGTTATTTTATTTCTTTAGGTACTCCAAACTTCCCAGTGTTTTCTGCCAGACCTAGGAGGGCTGCTTGGAGTTCAGGCACGCACTTCTGGAACGTATATGTTGGTCTCATTGGGGGAGAAGGAGAGTGAGGCTTGTGGTTTTGAAAGCAAGTCCCAGACGAGGAGAGGGCTAGCACTCAGGAATGTAGAGGAGCTTGTGCGTTCACTGGGTGCCTCCAACCTGACACTGGAGGGGTTGTAGGAAAAAACCAGTCATTGGTAATTCCTGAAACTCCAATAACTGGGGCAGATTCTTCTGTCTTATGAGTGAGTTTTTGATGTAGAACTGAAAAATTTGCTCATGTATCCACCAGAAAATTTATTGATTTCTTATCCACTTGGAGAGAGACACAAGTTTCCTTGTGGGTGGGTAGGATTGTTTCCCAACCCGTGGAAAGTGCCCATGGGCCCTGTTATTCCATATCGCTGTCTTCACCCCCCATCAGCTGTGGGCACTGGGTGGAGGGGGCAGGAGCTTTAAGTGCTCCCTTCTTTGCAAGACTCGGACATTCTCGCTTCCATTGCCCTTCTTCTTTGCAATAAGCACATTGCTGGGGGCCCAAGGGTCTTCTAGGGGACACAGAGGTCTTACTTTTCATTGGCTTCCTCTGCTGCTAGACGGTTTTGCTCAGGACTGCTCCTAAGAGGTTAGCATTTAAGTTAACCTTATATGCAATTGTTTTCTCATGATGCTTTTCTTGGGCTGCTTCCTGATTGTAATATACCTTGAGAGCTATTTCTACTGGGACTGAAACTGGCAGTCCTAGCCCTCCCGCTACGTTTTGCAATTTGTGATGGATGTTGGGAGCACTTTGGCAGATAAAAGACTGGCTAACATTGTGCTGATTAACAGGGTCTTCTGGGTCTAGGTCAGTGAACTGGAGATAAGCCTTGAGGAATCCCTAAAGGAATACAGACAGATTTTCATCCGGTTTCTGGACAATATCTTAGGTCTTGCTTATGTTTCTGTTTAGGAACTCCATTCCTGAGTCCTACTATTATGCAAACTTTGTAATAATCTAGTTTAGTTTGGTCCCTTTGTTCATTTGGGTTCCAATTGGGGTCAGCTGTTGGTACTGCCTGACTTCCCAGGACATGAATGCAGTTGTTAGGATTACTATTGGCTAGAAAATTAGTATGATCTTGACCCTTTTTCAGTACAATCCACTTTTCCTCTGAGGTTAAAAGTGTATTCAGTAAAGATTGGATGTCTGCCAATTAGGGTTGTGAGTTCCTACTAGAAATTTGAAAAGATTTTCCATCCTCCTGGGGTCCTCTCTGTAGCTGGGGACCCGATCTTTCTAATTATATAGATCTGATGTTGAAAATGGAGTATACATGTGTAGATAGCCCCTGGGTTGTTCTTGCTTATCTGTTTCCTGGGAAATGGGCCCTGGCCTTGCCCTCCTGAAGTGGAGGCACCTTGGCTGAAAATTGCACCACTTCAGGTATGGGGTGGAGAGGCCATTTCTAGGAGATCTAACAGTAATTCAGGTTGGTTTCCATCCCCCTGATATGGGGGTGGAGGAGGTACTGGGCTGTGGCAATGCCAGGCCTAGGAGCATTTGAAACAATGATGGTATTGAAAACTTCATCAGCATCGGTGAGGTTAGAATGAGGAAAAGGTTTTTTTTTAATTTTTATTTTTGCTTCCCTCATTTTTACAATTATTTAGAAAATCGATTAACCAATTCCTTAGCTGGTTGAGCTAATAAACCCTTGCCATCTCTGGTTTTTGAAACCTGGGAGCTTGGGGCTTAACTAACCAGCAGTATACAGTGCCTGAAACAGTCCCTCTGAAGTTTTTCATTGTGGGCTAGTGCCATAAAACATTGAATATAAGGAATTTCATCCCATTTACTTAATTTCCTACAGAACAATTCCAAATGTAGAATAGTATTATATTCTAAGGACCCTTGGGCTGGCCATTTTTGTTCATCTTCTAATGCATAATTAAGGCCAGACTTCCTTAAAAGACAGCTTGTTCTCCTTTAAGTCATAGGTTCATAGCCAAATTGTTCCCAGTGCTTAATAATGTATCCTAGAGGGTGCTCCTTCCCTTTGCCTCTGAACTCTGGTTCCCATTCTAGATAAAATTTAATCAAACAACTACCAAGAAGATCAGAATGGTTAATCAAACTCAGATCTCCTCTCCGTCAGGGTTTGTTTTTTGTATGTTTTTGTTTAGTTTAGTTTTATTTTTTTTTACAGCTTTTATACAGGTTTGAAACAATGAGAATTAATCATAAACATGATTTGAAACAAAGAATATTAAACATAGACTCCTCATCCTTGGGAAGGGGTTTGGGGAGCTTTTCTAGTTTTTCTGCTCTGGTTAATATTTAAGATACATATTGTGCCTTGTACCTCCAAGTTTCACAGTGATAAGAATATGGAGCAAGTGAAACCTTATAAGGATACATTGTACATTTTCTTTACAAAGAAAGAGAAGTAAAATTTATGGTTAATATTAAACTTGGCAGGGCGATGCGCTTTTCTATAGAAACTCTGTGTCTATTCTAAGGTGCTTGCTAGGTTACAAGTACAATTTGTTTTGCTCATGCTACTGTTCATGCTACAAAATAGCTTTGACTCCTTTTTCTCCCAGAGGCGTTCTCTGCCTGTCCCAGTCCTTGCACTGTTTGTTGACACCAATGTTGTGTACATGGTATGTGCCACTAGATATTTGAACATTACAGCTTTAAAAGCAAGGGCAGGCTGGAAGCATGTGGTTGGATGGATTTCCCAGAAGACGCTGGAGGGAAAACAGCTGCCTACTTCCATTTCAATTTGTCAGACAAGACAGGTGGAATTGTTAAGCCCTCCAATTCCCTGGGGAGAGGACGGACCAGAGCAGAGTGATCTGTGAGGAAAGGATGGGCCAGGAGAGCCCGAGAATCATACTTTCACTTATACACTTACAGAGATGACAGTTTACCTCTCTTGTTACACTTTTGGTCCAACTGTAATATCTGTTCTTTTTACCTGGTCCTGAAAAGCCTGCACTGGCAATTATCTGTCTCTTGACAAAGCAAATTTTTTACATCCTATTCAAGTGGTGGTATTTTTTTTCAGCAGGGAATTGAGGGCAATCTAGATGTTCAGCTCTAGAGGAACAGGAAAGTAAAATCTGGTGGAAGCATGCTACAGAATGCTCCCTAGCAGATGGCTGCCTCAGACTAGGTGTGCATGCATATAGCAACACGGAGAGACTTAAATACATAGAGTTGAGCCAAAAAGGGAAAGGAACAGAGTAAGAAGGGTAGTATATGATGAATTACATTGATCAAAAACACATACACCCTGAAAACAACACTGCATATTTGCTAAGTATATGTGCCTGCACTCAGGCCACATATCAACCATGTGATAGTGGGTGTCTAGTGTGGGGAGGGAGATTGGGGTAGGGGTCTGTACTAGTTTCCTTTGACTGCTGTTAAATTGCTACAAAATGGGTGGTTTTTAACAACAGAAAATTATTCTCTCCCAGTTCTCAAGGCCAGAAGCCTGAAATCAATATCATGGGGCTGATACCAAAGTGTCCTCAGGGCTATGCCTCTGGAGGCTTAAGGGGAGAATCCATTCCTTCCTCTTGCAGCTTTCAGTGCCTGCTGGCATGCCTTGGCTTGTGGCCACATAATTCCAGTCTTCAAGGCCAGTAGGCCAACATCTTCAAATTTCACACTGCTCCTCTTCACCTTACCTTCGTGTGTGTGTGTGTGTGTGTGTGTGTGTGTGTGTGTGGTCTCCCTGTTCTTCCCTCTTATAAGGGTTTATGTCATTGCATTTAGGGTCTGCTCAATAATCCAGCATAGTCTCCCCATCTTAAGATCCTTACTTAATCACATCTGCAAAGACTCTCTTTTTTCCATATAACGTAGCATTCATAGTTTCCAGGGATTAGGATATGGATATCTTGTGGGAAGTCATTTTTTCAGCCTACCACAAGGTTCTTTACTCTTATCTGTCTTTTACACCTCCCACCAAATCTCTGGGCAAATCATTTGGTGCAACTCTCAACATATATCAAGACTTGACCATTTGCCACCGTTTGCATAATGCCCAGTCATTAGTACCAGCCACCATCACTTCTCACTGGTCTCCTTGCTTCCTGCACAACAGCAAGAGTATTTCTTTTAAAACCTCAGTCAGATCATGATACTACTTTACTGCCCGCCCCCCGCTTTTTTTTTTTTACCCTGCTTTATTTTTTCTTTATAGTATTTATAAATATCTGACATATATTTATTGTTTACTTGTTTATTGTCTATCTTCCCTGACTAGGATAAGCCCTCTAAGGACAAAAACTTTTGTTTTAGTCCCAGCAGAAAGCACAGTGCCTAATACATTGTAGACACTCTATAAAAAGTTGTTGAATGAGTGAAGAGCAGAGAAATAACTATAAAAAGAGAGTAGCTTTGCTAGACTCATAGTAAGGAGTATAGTATAATGAGCCCATCTGTTGTCCCTATTGTCCCAAGGAAAAGAATAAATAAATCCAGGATCCTAAGGTTACATAATGCATGGATAGTTTACCTTCAAGCCACACCAGAGCCTGAGAGCCAGGTGGGGTTGATTACTGGATGTATTTTTCTATGACATGAATCAAATCATGCATCTCCATATCTGGGAATTCTCTGTTGTGAGAAAGGAGCCCCTTCTCTATACTTTGAGACCATTGCCAGCTCACTTCTGACATAACATTTCTCATGCTGTTTTGTATAACTAAATTGTTACCGTGTGTCACCTGGTATTAAGTGCTAAAGATACAGAGATAAAAAGACTCTGTCCCAGGTCTTCTTGAACACACAAACGAATATGCTAATCAAACACTAAACTTGATCCCAAGAATCACCCAGATATAAAATTATCTGGAAATCATCTTCTCTCAGAATGTTGAAAGCATTACTCTATTTATTCTCTAGCTATCAGTATTTCTGTTGGGAAATCCAAAGCCATTCTGAGTTTTGCTCCTTTGCAAAAACATTTCCCCCCTGGAGGTATGTAAAAGCTCTCTATCCCAGTATTCAGAAGTTTCAGGACATGTCTTACTGTGGTCTCTTTTCAGCCATTTTGCTGGTACTCAATGGACACATTCAATCTGGAAATGTACCTGCTTCATTTCTAGGAAATTCTCTGGAAATATTTATTTGATGACATTTTTCCTCCTTTCTTCATTTCTCCTTCTGGACTCCTATTATTTGTATCTTGGACCTCTTAGATTGATCCTTTATTTTTCATATTTTTCTCTCATATTTTCCATCTCTTTGTCTATTTACTTATTATTTCCCCAAGTTTATCTTCTGACCCTTCTACTGAGTTGATAATTTCTGACATATTCTTAATTTTCAAAAGTTCTTTTTTATTCTTAAAAAATATTTTTTAGAACATCCTGTTCTTGTTTTGCAAGTGTAATATCTTTTTTTTCTCCAAGATTATTAGGACAGGCTCCCCATTCACCCTCACATTTTCTTCTCCCTATATGATATCTTTCCTCAAAGTTGATTTTAAAGAATTACTTGTTTTTGGCTTGTCTCATGTTGGAGGTTTTTCCTCAAATGTTTGATGATTTGTGACTCTGTATATATTTAAGAGTGGGACATTGAAAAGCTGATTGAACTTTCCCTAGATAAGATGCTTCCAGTCTCCAGCCTGGGGGATATAAGCCTTGGTGCAAAGTTCTAAAAAACGAGGAGGGGAAGAGAATGGGGTTTCAACATTCATTATGTAAACTTTTATTAATCCCCATGTTTTCAGTTTCATCTTCTGCCTTCCACAATGCTGGGTGTACCCTGTTCTAGGGATTGTATATTTTACCTTCCCTGGGAACAAAGCCTCCAGTCTTCTCTTGGGGTTGATAAGTAACAGTTGCCTGGCTGATCAATGAGGGAGTCAAGATCTGGTGGGCTAAGTGCTTCTTGAAGAGACTTTAGCCAACTCTTCAGTTTTTAGCTTTTTCTTACCCCTGCTTCTAGATATATCTGGTGACACTATTTCTGGGCCTTTGGGTGGTTCTGCAGGATAAATTGGGGTGTTCCTTGGCTTCCCACTAATGGCATAGGATTCAGCTTTCTCAGGTCAGCAGATTAGTTACCCCTGGCCAGTTGCGTTCTAGCTTCCAAAGCCTTTGGCTGTTTTCTCCTCTCCTCTCTACTTTGTCCTATGACTTCATGTCTCCTTCTGCCTGCCCTTTGCCATTTTTAGTAGGATTTAAGTAGGGGAGGCCACTATATTCATTCAGAGTCCCACTGTATATGTTTCCTACTGCTGCTGTCACAAATTACCACAAATTTAGTGGCTTAAAACAACACAAATTTATTATCTTAGAGTTCTGAAGGCTAGAAGTCCAATGCAAGCCTCCCTGGGCTAAAATCAAGATGTTGGCAGGACTGTGTTCATTCCTAGAGGTCATGGGGGGGATCTGTTTCCTTGCTTTTTCCTTGGCTCACAGGCCCCTTCTTGGATCTTCAAAGCCAATGACAGTGGATGGAATCCTCCTTACATTGCATCAATCTGATCTCCTCTTCTACCTTCCTCTTCCACTTTGAAGGACCCTTGTGATTACATTGGGCTACCCGAAGAATCCAGGATATCTCCCTATTTTAAGGTCAGCTGATTAGCAATGAATTGGGATGTAGACTTCTTTGGGGGGCCATTATTCTGCCTTCCACAGCATCATTAGCTGATATTGAGCAATTTGAAATTGAGCTTTCAAGACTGCCAGAATGATTTCATTTGCTACCATCTTTCTCAAGTTTTAAAATGACTCCATTAAATCTTTGATACAATCCCCACTTCTTAACTTTTGTATTGGGCAAATAATGCTTCCAAATATATCTAGAAAATGAACAATATTTGCTTTAAAGTTATTTCATTATTGAAACAAAGTGGTGGAAAAAATTTTATTTCTAGACTTCAAGGTTATCTTTTAGCCAAATTCTCCTTTCAGTTAATAAATACACAGGTCCCATTTACTTCCTTTTACTCAGAGAGACTAGTAACTGTTACAGCTTCCCCTGTGACATTTGGAATGTTTAGAAGCCATGTTTATAGAGGCAAAATAAGGTGGAAATTTGAAATAATCCTTTGAACTATATAGGAATGCAAATCTAATATTAACTGAGCCAACCTCTGTGTTAAATGTTTTATAGTCAATATTTTACTTAATTCTTATAATGTTTTTAGGAGGGAGGTACTATGGTAATCTCTATTTTATAAGTTTGGAAACTGCAGCATAGGGAGATTAAGCAACTGATAAAAGATTCTGAGGTCTTTTCAAACCCTAAGTATTTATGCCTTTGATTCAGATTAGAAGTTGAAACTGATAAAAATCTTCTAAATAAGTGTTCAAATTTCCTATTTCCATTGTCTATGTAGAAAAAAGTAGAGAGTTCAAAGTTTCCTGTAGCCAGCTCTTAAAGCTTTAAAAAATGATGTGTTCGATAAATCCAGAATATTCCCTTCAGAGTTATATCATACCCAAAGGCTTTCTCTTAAGAGAAGCTACTAAAGAATCAAGTCATTAAAAAATATATTTGAAGCTGCTACATGAATCTCACTGATACTCATTTGATGAAGAAAATATTCTCTTTCCTCATAGCTATGCTTTTATCAGTGATGGGGAAAGATAACTGAACTGGCAGGCCACAGGCTCAGAGAATTCACTACCATGATAAGTAGAACCTAAGATAACTTTGAGAGGCTCTTAGGGACTTATGAGTGTTGGCAGCAACCATTCTTTCTGCGGACTCCACATGTCCTTATTCCGTTCAGATGTGAAGACAGTTTGATCAGCCTGATGTTTAACAGGTTATTTAGGGGATTATTTTCATGTATAACACACTGAGCATCTTCCCTTCTGCTCTTTGGCAAGCTGATTTTAAACAAAGCTAAAGCTCAAGCCAGCAGGTGACTATAACCTCAGTCCCAATGTCACTGAGATATTACCAGTTTGGGTAGAAAATAAGCTCACGTCTCTTTCATTACTCAAATTGTACAGCTTACCATCTCTTGCTATTGAGAGACTGTGGGGTTTTTTTTTGGTTGTTGTTTTGTTTTGTTGTTGTTGTTGTTTTTACTCCCAGGAGCCCCCATTCTGGTGATCAGTCTCAGGGCTTACTCGGTCCACAATAGTAATCCTGGAATCTCTTTGTGGGAAGAAAACCAAAACTTCAGATCTCTCTATCCTGTCATCTGTTGCCAGTGCTGCTGCTCTTGTCAAAACCTAGGCCAGTGGGTGGCTCTAGAGCAGGCGTGGCTTACTAGTCACTGGAGAGTTGGGAACTCAGAAGCGGGGGGCTGGGCCACTGCCCCCTCTATTGCTGATTTACTGTCATCACTGGTGTGTACGTATGTGTGGAGGGGAGGATAGTGATGGAGTGGTTGGGAAAGCCCAGAACTTTTGGGATACTCCTTGCCCAGGGCTCTCTCCAGACACCTGTGGCCCTTTCCCTCCACTCTCAGGACCACTCCCTGCAGCTTCACCCATCACTCCCTTGTCCCATGGGAATGCTTCCTCTTCCACTTTCAAGGGTTGCCCTTGGGCTAGCCTCTGGGCTGACAGCAGTGGTCTTCTGGGATATTCGTTAGACAGACCAATCCATGGGGAATAGGATGTGTTGCCATCCGGTCTGGGGTTGGGGTAAACTGGGCAGTGGTAGAAAATAAAAATAGATGGGCAGGGTGCAGCCAGCCCAGAGCAAACCTGGGAGCCAGGGATATCCTGTGAGGGTTTTAAGCCAGAAAAGAATCACCTGCCCCACAACCCCCCCACCACCACCTCCACTTCCAGCCATTGCAGCCTATGTCTCAAAATTTTTGATTTTCTAGTAGAGCGTTCCTAGACAAAAGAAGGCAGAAAGGTGGTGAGTGATGCGTTTGTGTCCCTACCGCTCCTGGCCTTCCGTAGGGTTTCTTCCCCGAAGTCACTTATTCTATTTCAGAGTCTGTGAGTGAGCTGGAGACCTGGCATCTATCAACATCTTTGATGACTGTTTGAGATTCTCTTCCCATTTTAGTAACCCAGCTGCTGACTCACCTCTCTTATTCCCCCTTCAGCTCTGTTCTAACCCAGGACCTTCCAAGTTTCAGAAGAGGGCAGGGTGTGCTGTGAAATGAGGTCTGGGTGGGCTCTGCTGACTGACCTTGACACTTTTCTCACCTGTAAAATGAGAGGGTTATCAGGATGATTTCCAGGGGGGACATCTAGATCCCACATTCAATGACCCTATTCATTTTTTAGTATTTTCTGAATACTTGACATTCCTCTTGAAATCCCCTCTCTTCTCTGTTCATTGACAGAAAAGGATGGCATTTTAATTATTTTGGCATGGACAGAGTTTAGAGTATTTGTTTATCCCAGTGAATCTTAACAGTGATATAGAATAGCACAAGTTTGATATAATTTTAATGTGGTTCTTCCCTCTCTCTCTCTTCCTCTGTCTGTATCATTCTGTTTGTATCAGTCTCAAACATATTTGTTTGCTTGAAGCTTAAGGTGTACAGGGATACAGTCCTTCTGAGATTGCTGGGGGTTTTTGAAAGTGGGTTGCAACTCTGCTCACTGGTTCAAAGGCAAGAAGAAACTTTGCTCTCCTTCTGGAAACCTCATTTCTCATTTCTTGAATCCAGCATCTCTTTGCCACTTATTAGTTGGTTGACTGCAGGCAAGTTACCTGATCTTATTGCCCCTCAGTTCCCTTATATTTAAAATGGGAATAATAAAGTTTCTACTTCATATGGTTGTTAGAGACTTCCTTCTTTGGAATCACCTGAAGTACTTGTCCAAAAATTAGATTCCTGGGAAGCGTATGTGGCTCAAGTGATTGGGCATCCACCTACCATATGGGAGGACCCTGGTTCCATCCCCGAGACCTCCTGGTGAAACAAAAAAGGTGAGCAGGTGAGCCAGGCCCATGCAGTGAACCACGCAGCAAAATGATGATGCAACAAAAGAGAGACGCAGGGGACAATCAAGGTGAGACTCGCCAGAAACCAGGAACTGAGGTGGTGTAAGTGCCAGGGTGCCTTTCTCCCACTTCAGAGGTCCCTAGGATGGAATCCCGGTGAAGCCTGGAGGAGAAAAATGAGAAGAGAAGGCAAGAAACAGACACAGAAGATCACCCAGCGAATGGACACAGACAGCTAGCCGGGGGGGGGGGGGGGGGGGGGGGGGGGGGGGGAGGCAGGGGGGTATTCATGTAAACCAGTCACATAGGAATAAAGCTATAATTGAAAAAAAAATTAGATTCCAGGGTCCCAGTTCAAACCTACCAAATGGGCATCTCTGGACTTGGGGCCCAGAATCTCCCACCAAGTGATATTCTTGTATACTACAGCTTGAAAACCCGTATATTAACTAAATGTTGCTTCCTAGCTCACACAGCACTTTAACCTGCTTCATATCATTTAAATTTTATCAGGATTCTGAGAGGTAAATGTGACCTCACTTCCTTTTTAGAGTCAGGAAACTTCTCCTGAGGGGTTCAGTGCCCTGTCCAAGGTGGCACAATGGTCTCAGGATCCCACACCTTTATACTCCAACACCCAACATCCCTTTCCATTCTCCCTCATGTTGCTGAGTCTTCTTGCAGGAAGGGATGCTAATATGCAGCATGCTACAGAACTTGACTTATTTTCATTTCTTCTTTCTATTTAGTGGGGGAGCTTCCCTGCTCCTGTTTGGCAGGTAGCCATCCTCTCCCTTTATAAATGTTTTTATCTGCTGCTGCTTTTATCTTATCAGACCCACAGTACGTCTCTGTCTTTCTGTACTGAAAGATAATTCCCACTTTGCTATATGTCATAAGTGTCATCTGAGTCAGTGCTCAAAATAACAAATAGATTTGTTTCCAGTGTGGAAAGAATTCTGGCAGAGTCCTGCTTAGGTAGTGCCAAAATTCCAGCTTTGACCTTCTCCTCTCCTTCATGCCCTTTAAGGGAGCTGGCCAGGCTCCAGGGCTGCACACTTTGAGAAATGCTGAGGACCTGTGTCCCTTGGTCTTTTAAGGGGGATGATTTTGAGTGCCTGAAATGCACTGAACCAATAAAAATAAATTGGGAGAAAGAAGGGGGCAAGATGGCAGCAGAGTAAGGAGGCCCAAGAGTCAGCTCATCTTACAGGGCAGTTAGACAGCCAGAGCTATCTAAATCACATGTTTGGGGGGCCCAGGAGACCAGAAGAGCATTCTGCAGCATCCTTGGAAGAATGCAAGGAGGAGACTGCTCATCTGTAGTGAAGATTCATGATTAGAGTACTCCATGCCGTGGAGGCCAGAGCCCATTCCCTGCTGGCAGTGAAAGCCACCTTGGGAGCTATTCCCTGGCTGGAGTTGGAAGCTCTATTTCCAAAAAAGGGGGAGGAAGAGATGGTGGGGTAATGATTTCAGCTACTGATTAGTAAATTTGGCTGGCTAAAGGCCAGTCCTAAGAACAGCTAAAGTTTGAACCTGTCCAAGTTGGAAAGAGTCCAGTAACCTCCATATTGAGTCTGCCCCCAGCATGAGAGGAAGTGGAGCTAATTGAAAATCACAGTGATGGTAGGGACAGACTTCTTTCCACACAGGTTGGATTGCAGCCCTAACTTAGGCTCCAGCCTCATCTCCAGTAGGGAGGAAGCTGGGGGGACCTGCACGAGCCTTTGTGGGAAACTGCAGTTGCTTTTGGCCCATACAGACTAGAATGTTTGGCACTCCTGTGAATCCATCCCTACTCCTGACAGGGCAGAAGGGCCAGTGCTCCTTCACCCTTTCAAAGCAACAGCAGCCACTTTCAGACACATCTGTTGTTCTATCCCTGCCCCTGACAGAGCAGGAAGAAGGACAGTGCTTCCTCACCCTCTCCAGGCAACTGCAGTTGCTTTCAGCCTGTATGAACTAGATTTACAATGGAGGCTCCATTCCTGCCCCTGGCAGGGAAAGAGGATGGCTAGTACTTCATCAATCTACCTGGGCAACTGTGGTCAGTTTTGACTTGCACAGCTTAGTTTGCTGCCCACACCTGCAGCTCCATCACTTCCCAGGCAGGGGAGGAAGGGACATGGAGCTTACCAGTCTCTCTGGGCAACTACAGGTGGTCTTGGCCTGCGTGGCTTGGATTGCTGCACAGAGCTGTGGCTCCATCCTTACCCCTGGCTGGGGGGGGGGGAGGGCGGAAAGGTGGGAGAAGCTTCATCCATTCCTGGGACAAAGAGGGCAGCTTCAGATTCCACAGCTTATAGTAACAACCACATCCTCAGCTCCTATTCCACAACCAGCAAAGGAGAAAGGGCAAGAAATAGAATGAGAAAGAGCTGAAAAAATTCAGATTGGCTAAACACAAGCCACTATAAAATTCCAAATTAAATTGAACCAAGTATCGAAGAGGGCTATAGCACAAAGCCAATGAAATAGAAAGCCCTAGACTAAAGAGAGAAAAGGAGCCCAGAATAAATACATCTAGTAAATCAGATGCTTAGACACCAACAAAAATTACAACCCATATCAAGAAACAGGAAGATATGGCCCAGTTAAAGGAACCAACTAAGCCTCTGATGACATAAAGGAGTTGAGACAACTAATAATAGATGTTCAAACAAATTCCTTAATAAATTCAATGAGATGGTTAAAGAGATTAAGGACAAGAAGAAGACACTGGGTGATTACAAAGAAGAAATTGTGGATATACATGGAAAAAATAGAAGTCTTATGGGAAAGAAAAGCACAATAAATGAAAATAAAAATACACTGGGGGCATATAATAGCAGATTTGAAGAGGCAGAAGAAAGGATCAATGAGCTTGAAGACAGGGCCTCTGAAAGTGAACATACAAAAGAACAGATAAAGAAAAGAATGGAAAAAAATCAAACAGGGTAGGGAACTAAATGACAGCAAGAGATGTGAAAACATACAAGTCATGGGTGTCCCAGAAGGAGAAGAGAAGGGAAAAGGGCAGAGGGAATATTTGAGGAAATAATGTAGATAATTTCTCAAACCTATTGAAGGACATAGATATCCATATCCAAGAAGCACAACATACTACCATCTGAATAAATCTGAATAGACCTACTCTGAGACACATACTAACCAGAACGTCAAATACCAAAGATAAAGAAAGAATCCTGAGAGCAGCAAGAGAGAAGAGATTCATCACATACAAAGGATGCCCAAAAATATTGTGCTGTTTTCTCATCAGAAACCATTTAAGCAAAAAGGCAGTGGTATGATATATTTAAGATACTGAAAGAGAGAAACTGCCAGCCAAGAATCTTATATTTGGTAAGATTGTCTTTCAAAAATGAGGGTGAGTTTAGTATATTTACAAATAAACATAAACTGAGTTTGTAACCAAGAGACCAGGATAACAGGAAATACTAAAGGGAGTGCTACAGACTGAAGAGAAAAGACTGGAGAGAGAGGCTTGGAAGACAGTCTAGGAAAGAAAATTATATATCCAAAAGTAATAAAGGTGTAAAAAGAGTGGTGAAAACAAGATATGGTAGATAAAACCAAAAGATAAAAATGGGTGAAGTAAAAACTGTCTTTACAGTAATAACATTGAATGTTAATGGATTAAACTTCCCAATCAAAAGACATAGACTGGCAGAATGGATAAGAAAATATAAGCCATTTATATGCTGTCTACAAGAGACTCATCTTAGACCCAAGGATACAAATAGATAAAAAGTGAAAGGCTGGGAAAAGATGTTCCATGCATGCAATAACAACAACAACAACAAAAACTGGAGTAGCTATACTTATATTGGATGAAATAGACTTTAAAAGCAAAGTTGTTGAGAGACTTCTGGGAAGATGGAGGATTAGAGATGCAGAGGTTATCACTTCTCTCCCCAAAAAATATAGCTAGAGGACAGGCAGAGACTGTCTGGAGGACTTCTCTGGGGCTCATGACACCAGGGTAAAGGAGACACCACCCAGAAGAGAGAGGGGAAAGGAATATGAACTGACTGAAAAATCTTGTGAATAGAGCTGCAAAAGCAGCAGCAGGTGCCCATGCCCCCATCTACAGAGAAAATAGTCTGTGGCCTGCAGCAGCTGTGGACTGCAGTGGCTATGGCTGAGAGGGTTTCAGGGGTTCTCTCCCCCAAGAAAGGAGACAGGGAGGGACACGGCCTACAGTAAATTCAGATTTTGGCAAACAAACTCGGTCTGCTGCATTGGAGGGGTCACACACTTTCAGGTTGGGCAGGCCCGACATTGTTTGCCCTGAGAGCCAGCTGGGAGCTAAATATAATTTGCCTTCTCAAATACACACTGTACTGCCCTGGGCTGGTTGAAGAGGAGGCAGAGGGAGGGAGAATGTGGTTGGCCAAGGGTGGAGAACAGTCTCTGAGAAAGTCTGTTGTGAGGCTTGGCCAGTCATCAGGGTATTGCTTCTGCATGGCCCACCCAGCTGAGGAACTACACTGAAGGCATTTCCCCCTAGGACCAGGGGTCTAGCTGTGAGGTCTGCAAAAGAGTGCCATCTTCTAACCAGACCAGAAAAGTACACAAAAAAGGAAAAATAATAATTAATAAATAAAAGAAGCAAGCAGGTGTCTTTACTGCCACCCTCTCCAAGGCACTTGGAAACTTGCCTGTACCCCATTAGTGAGTGCTTAGCTCTAGTTTGAACAGTTAAACAAAGACAGTCCTAAATATCTAGAACAAGTTGAACCAAGACTCAAAGAACAGTGATAGTGCACAACTACTTAACATTAATTCCCTAGGCAAGAGAGAGAAACTGAACATCAGAGTAAACTTAGCATCATAATCAGATGCCTAGTCAGCAGCAAAAAATTGCAAGCCATACAAAGTAAAAGGAAGATATGACTCAATCAAAGGAACAAATCAAAGTTCCAGATGAGACGCAGGACTTGAAATAGCTAATCAATAAGGTTCATACAAATTTCCTAAATCAAATCATGGAGTTGAAGTACAACATGGCTAAAGAAATAAAAGACATTAAGAAGACCTGGTGTGAGCACAAAGAAGAATGTGAAATCTTGGATAGAAAAATAACAGAGTTTAGGGGAATGAAAGACACAATAAGTGAGATTAAAAATACAAAGAGGTACACAACAGCAGATTTGAAATCATGAAAGAAAGAGTGATTTAGAGGAAAGAACAATTGAAATTGAAGAGAGAGAACAACAGAGAGACAAAAGAATGGAAAAAAGTTGAGCAGGAGTGCAGACAGTAGATTAATAACACAAAGTACACCAACATACATGTTATGGGGGTTCCAAAAGGAGACAAGAAGAGAAAAGGAGCAGAAAGAGCATTTGAGTAAAAAATGGCTGAAAATTTTTCCAATTCTCATGAAATACATGAATATACATGTCCAGAAAGCACAGTGTTCTTCAATTAGAATAAATTCAAATAGACCTACTCCAAGAAACATAATATGCGGAAAGCCAAATGCCAAAGATGAAGAGAAAATTCCAAAAGCAGCAAGAGAAAAGAAAAACATTACATACAAGGGACATCCAATAAGACTTAGAGTGGATTTCTCTTCAGAAACCATGGAAGCAAGAAGACAGTGGTAAGAGGTACTCTTTTAGTACCTCTTTTAGTGGTACTAAAAGAGAAAAATTGCCAGGCAAGAAGTCTTAATCTGGCAAAATTGTCCCTCAAATATGAAGGTGAACTTAAAATATTCACAGATAAACAGAAAAGAGTTTGTAAACAAGAATTTGGCTCCGTAGGAAACACTAAATGGAGTTCTGCAGCCAGAAAAGAAAAGAGAAGAGAGAAACTTGGAGGAGACTATAGAAGTGAAGACTATCAGAAAGAGTAACCAAAAGGTAAAAAGATGGACAAAAATAAGATATGATATATGAAAGCCAAAGGATAAAATATCTGAAGTAATGCCTTTACAGTAATAACATTGACTGTTAATGGATTAAACTCCTCAATCAAAAGACATAGGCTGACAGAATGGATAAGAAAACATGAGCCATCCATATGCTTTCTGCAGTAGACTCACCCTAGACCCAAGGATGCAAATAAACTGAAATGGAAAGGGAGGAAAAAAGATATTTCATGCAAATAGTATCCAGAAGAGAGCAGGGGTAGCTATACTGGTGTCAGAAAAAAAAAGACTTTAAATGCAAAAAAGTGAAAAGAGATGCAGAAGGCCATTGTATATTAGTAAAAGGTACAACCCACCAGAAAGGAGTAACAGTCATAAATATCTATGTACCTAACCAGGGTTCCCCCAAATCCAAAAGTCCTACTCAGGCAAAACTGAAAGGAGAAATAGATGTCTCTACAATAATAGCTAGAGACTTCAACATGCCCATTCACATCAATAATAGAACAACTAGACAGAAAAACAATAAGGAAAGAAAGATATTGAACAATATGATAAATGAGCTGGACCTAACAGAGACATACAGAACATTGCACCCCAAATCAGCAGGTTATACATTCTGCTCACATCCTCTTTGATCTTTCTCCAGGATAGACCACATGTTGGACCACAACACAGCTCTCAATAAATTTAAGAAGATTAAAATTATACAAGCACCTTCTCTGATCATAACGGAATGAAGTTAGAAATCAATAATAGGTGCAAAAGGGGAAATTTTGCAAACATGTGGAGGCTAAACAACACACTCTTAAACAATCAGTGGGTCAAAGAAAAATTGCAAGTGAAATTAGTAGATATCTCGAGATGAATGAAAACGAGAACACAATATAGCAAAACTTGTGGGATAAAGCAAAGGCAGTACTGACAGGGAAATTTATAGCCATAAATTCTTACATTAAAAAAGAGAAGAAAGAACTAAAATAGAAGAACTAACTGAACAACTGGAGAAACTAGAAAAAGAACAGCAAAGGAAGCATAAAGAAATAACAAAGATTAAGCAGAAATAAATGAATTTGAGAACAGCAACAACAACAAAAACAATAGAGAAAAATCATCAAAATCACAAGCTGGTTCTTTGAGGAAATCAATAAAATAGACAAACACTTAGCAAGACTAACAAAGAAAAAGATAAGAAGGTGCAAATAAATGAAATCAGAAATAAAAGAGGAGACATTAAAACAGACCCTACAGAAATAAAAAGGATCATAAAGGATATTGTGAGAAACTGCATGCCAACAAATTAGACAACCTAGATGAAATGGACAAATTCCTAGAAATGCATAAACAACCTACTTTGACTCTACAAGAAACACATGAACTCAGCAAACCAATTACAATCAAAGAGACTGAATCAGTCATAAAAATTCTTCCAACAAAGCAAAGTCCAGGACCAGATGGCTTCACAGGTGAATTCTATCAAAGATTTTGAAAAGAATTAATACGGATCCTGTTTAAAATCTTCCAAAAAGTTGAAAAGCAGGGAAAACTAGCCAACACATTTTATGAAACCAACACCACCCTAATACAAAAGCCAGATAAAGACATTACAGGAAAAGAAAATTACAGGCCAATCTCTCTAATGAGCACAGAAATTCTCAATAAAATACTCGCAAATTGAATCCAACAGTATATAAAAGCAATTTTACATCATGATTAAGTAGGATTTATTCCTGGTATGATAGGGTGGTTCAACATAATAAAATCAATTAATGTAATACACCATTTTAACAAATTGAAGGGAAAAATCCTCATGATCATCTTGATGGATGCAGAAAATGCATTTGACAAAATCCAGCCTCCTTTCTTAATAAAAACACTTCAAAAGTGAAGATTTAGAAGGAAAGTTCCTCAACATAATAAACGGCCTATATGAAAATCCCACAGCCAACATCATATTCAATGGGGAGAGGTTGAAATCTTTCCCTCTAAGATCAGGAACAGTCCAAAGATGCACACTGTCACCACTGTTTTTCAACACTGTGCTAGAAGTTCTAGCTAGAGCAATTAGGCAAGGAAAAGAAATAAAAGGCATCCAAATTAGAAAAGAGGAAGTCAAAACTCTCACTATTCGCAGATGACATGATCCTATATTTAGAATATCCTGAAATATCTACAACAAAGCTATTATAACTAATAAATCATCAAGTGCAGGATACAAGATCAACACACAAAATCTGTAGCATTTCTATATATTGGTAATGAGCAAGCTGAGGTGGAAATCAAGAAAAAAATTCCATTTACAATAGCAACAAAAAGCAATAAATAGGAATTAATTTAACCAGAAATGTCAAGGATCTGTATTCAGAAAACTACAAAACATTGCTTAAGAAGACCTAAACAAATAGAACATTCTGTGTTCATGGATGTCAATTCTATCCAAAATGGTTTATAGATTCAATCCAATACCAATCAAAATTCCAACAGCCTACTTTACAGAAATGCAAAAGTCAATCAACAAATTTATTTGGAATTGAAAGGGGTCTCAAATAGCCAAAAAACATCCTAAAAAAGAGGTGCAATGTCAGAGGACTCACACTTATTGACCTTGAAGTATTATAAAGCAACAGTGGTCAAAGCAGCATGATATTGGGATTAAGATAGACCCATTGATCAATGGAATTGAATTGAGAGTTCAGAAATAGACTCTCACCTCTATGGCAAACTAATTTTTGATAAGCCTACCAAGTCTACTTTCTGGGACAGAACAGTCTCTTCAACAAATGGTGTTGAGAGAACTGGATATCCATAACCAAAAGAATGAAAGAGAACCCCTATATCACTCACTATCCAAGAATCAACTCAAAATGGATCAAAGGCCTTAACATAAAAGCAAAGTCCATAAAACTCTTAGAGGATAAAGTAGGGAAATATTTACAAGTCCTTGTAGTAGGCAGGGGTCTCTTAAACCTTACACCCAAAGCATGAGCAAGAAAAGAAAAGATAGATAAATGGGGCCTCCTCAAAATTAAACACTTCTGTACCTCAAAGGACTTTGTGAAGAGGATAAAAAAGCATCCTACTCAATGGGAGAAAATATTTGGAAATCACACATCTGACAAGGGTCAAATATCCATGATATTATAAAGAGATCCTACAACTCAACAATAAAAAGATAAATAACCCAATTAAGAAATAGGCAAAAGATCTGAATAGACATTTTTCTAAAGAAAAAATACAATGACAAAAAAAAAATATATATATATATGAAAAAATGTTCAGCATCCCTGGCTATTAGGGAAATGCAAATCAAAGCTATGATGTGATATCATTTCACACCTACTAGAATGGCCACTATTAACAAAACAGAAAACTACAAATATTGGAGAGGATGTGGAAAGATAGGATGCTTATTCACTGCTGGTGGGAATGTAGAATGGTACAGCCACTGTGGAAATCTGTTTGGTAGCTCCTAAGGAAGTTAGAAATAGATCTATCATGTGACCCAGCAATACTGCTGTTACGTATATACCCAGAAGGACTGAAAGCTGTGACACGAACAGATATCTGCATATCAATGTTCTAAGGAATCACAGTGGCCGAAAGATGGAAAGAAGTCAGATGCTCATTAACTGATAAATGGCTAAACAAACTGTGGTATATACACACAATGGAATATTATTCAGCTGTAAGAAGAAATGAAGTTGTGAAACATATGACAACATGGATGAATCAGGAGGGCATTATTTTCAGTGGAGCAAGCCAGGCATAAAAGGACAAATATATGATTGCACTATTATGAACTAAATATAATGAACAAACTCATGGAGCTAATAACTAGATTATCAGTCACCAGAGAAAAGAATGTGGTTAAAGAATGGAAAGCTGAAGTTTAATCTGCACAGATTTGGGAGAAAGCTGTTTGTAAATATTTGAAAATGAATAGAAATGGTGAAAGCACATCATAGGATGTGCTTGTAATTAGGAGGAATAACATATGGGTATGATAGTGGTTTCTTTCTCTTTTTTTTGGAGTAATGAAAATGTTCCAATGTTGATTGAATTGATGAATGCACAACTCGGTGATTATACAAAATGTCATTTATTGTACACTTAAGATAAATTATACAGTATTTGAACAAAAAAAAATAACAATAGGGTGGGTTGGGGGAAAATATACCAAATGTAAGATGTGGACTATAGTTAGTAGTAATACTTTGATGATGTGCTTTCATATCTTGTTGCAAATGTTTGACAAAAATGCAAGGTATTTGTGGTGAGGTGATGTATGTAAGCATTGTATGATGTTATGCATGTTTGTTTTGTAAGTTCACAACTTTTACTATACACTTATTGTTTATGTTCATGTATGAATGATTTACTTCAATAAATTTTTTTAAAATGAAAAAAGCAAAGCTGTTATTAGAGACAAGGAAAATCATTATATACTAATAAAAGGGCAATTATCCAGGAGGAAATAACAATCATAAATGTATATGCACCTAATCAGGATGCCCCAAATTACATGAGGCAAACACTGGCAAAACTGAAAGGAGAAACAGATATCTCTGCAACAATAGTTGGAGAGTATAATACATGACTCTCATCATTGGATAGATCATCTGGGCAGAGAATAAATAAAGAAGGAGAGAGCTTGAATAATATGATAAATGAATAAACCTAAGACATATACAGAACATTGCACCCCACAACAGAAGGATATAAATTCTTCTCAAGCGCTCATGGATCTTTCTCCAGGATAGGCTATATGTTGTGTCACAAAGCAGATCTCAATAAATTTAAAAAGATTGAAATTATACATAACACTCTCTCTGATCATAATGGAATAAAGCTGGAAATCAACAACAGGCAGAAAAAGAGAAAATTCATAAATATATGGAGATTAGACAATGCGCTCTTAAATAACCAGTGGGTCAAACATGAAATTTCAAGAGAAATTAATAAGTATCATGAGATGAATGAAAATGAGAACAAAATATTGCAGAACCTATGGGATGCAGTGAAAGCAGGACTGAGAGGGAAATTTATAGCCCTCAATGCTAATGTTAAAAAATGAAGGGTGGACAACCAGAAAGATGGTGGCAGAGTAAGGAGCTCCTAGAATCAGCTCCTGCTGCAAGGCAGTTTATAATCACCCAGAGCTATCTAAAGCACTTGTTTGGGGGCTCCAGGAGACCAGAAGTGCATCCTGCAACATCCTTGAAAGAATAGAAGGAGGAGACTGCCCATCTGCAGAGAAGCCCATCCTCCATTGGAGTCATAAGCTGCCTCGGGAGCTATTCCGCAGCTGGAATTGGAAGCTCCACTTCCCAAAAACTGGGGAGGAAGAGACTGTTGGGCACCAACTTTAACTACTGATTAGTAAATTCAGGAGGCTAAAGTACAATCCTAAGAACAGCTGAAGTTTGAATCTGTCCAAGTCAGAAAGAGGCTGGTAGCCGCCATTTTGATTCCACCCCCAGCATGAGGGGAAGCCGGGCTGACTGAAAATCACAGTGCTGGTAGGGACTGGCTTCTTTCCATCTAGATCAGATTGCAGCTGTAGCCTAAGCCTCAGGCCCACCTCTGGCAGGAAGGAAGCTGGGGGGAGCTGCACCAACCTCTCAGGGAAAATATAGGCCATGCCGCAGAGGCCAGTGATCATCCTACTTTGGCAGCACAAGCCGCCCCAGAAGCTAAATTTGTTTGGAAGAATAAGGGGCCCTGAATAGCCAGAACCATCTTAAATAGGAAAAGTGAAGTTGGAGGACTCTCATTTCTGGACTTTAAGTCCTATTACCTAGCTACAGGAATAAAAACAACATGGTACTGGCATAAAGACAGACACATAGACCAATGGATGGTTTAGAAACAGACCCTCACATCTATGGTCAAGTGATTTTTGACTAGCCTGTCAAACCCACCCAGCTTGGGTGCTGAGAAAACTTGATATCCATAGCAAAAGAAAGAAAAAATTAACCTTATACAAAAATTAACTCAAAATGGGGTCAAAAACCTAAATACAAAAGCAAGAACCATAAAGCTTCTAGAAGAAAATGTGGGAAAATATCTTCAAGACCTTGTGGTAGATGGTGGATTCTTAAGGGAGATAAGAGGAGGCCTGAGATGAAATACTAATATTTAATGTACGTAGAAGTTTTAATTAACTTTACTGTAATAGTGTGGAAATGTACAGAGTTGATGGTAACACATTATAGTGAGTAACAGCTGGTTTATAAATGGGGATGTGGCTGAAAATAGTAGTCTAGGGATGCAAATGCCAATTGAGTGAAAGCTAGAGAATAATCTAGTGACTGAATAGCACAGTAAACCCAGAGGTGGATGAGAATTGTGGTTGACGGTACAGATGCAAGAGTGCTCTTTGTGAGCTACAGCAGATGCACATCACTATTGCAGGATGGTGGGAATGTGGAGAAGCATGGGAAAAATACAACTGGAGTGACCTATAGACTGTGGTTAACAGTAATAATGTAATTTTCTTGCATCTACGCCAAAGATGTACTATGTTGATGGTGGGGGAGTGTGGAAAATGTATGCCAAATGTACACTATGGACCTGGTAATAATCAGATGATATTATCTCATAATCTGTAACAAATGTTCCACTACGGTGTGGTGTGTTGATAGAGGGGTGTTGTTTGGGAATTCTGCACATGTGCATGATTGTTTTGTAAGTTTACAACTTCAGTCATGGAAATAATTTTGGAAGGTAATAATAGGGTGGGTTGGGGGGAAAATACACCAAATGTAAGATAAAGCCTATAATTAGTAGTAAGATTTTGACAATATTCTTTCATAATTTGTAACAATGTCTCATGACAATGCAAGGTGTTTGGAGGATTGATGTATGGGACCCCTGTATAATATTATGAATGTTTGCTTTGTAAGTTCACAACTTTTGCTATACGCTTATTGTTTATGTATGTTCTTGTATAAATGATATAAAAAATCGTAATAATAGGGTGGATTGGGGGGGAATACTTAGGTTAGTAGTAATATTTTGCGGATGCTCTTTAATGATTAGTTAAAAATGTTTAACAACAATGCAAAGTAATGGTAGTAGGGTGAGGTTTGAGAGCGCTGTATGATGTTATGTATGTTTGTTTTGTAAGTTCACAACTATTGCTGTACACTTATTGTTTATGTATGTTTATGTATGAGTGATATAGTTCAATAAATTAAAATAAAAAATAAAATGAAGGGTGAGCTAAAAGCAACGACCTAACTACACAGCTGGAAGAATGAGAAAAAGAATAGTAAACTATGCCCAAAGCAAGCAGAAGGAATGAAATAACAAAGATCAGAGCAGAAATAAATGAAATTGAGAACAACAACAAGAAAAAAAATAGAATTAACAAAACCAAAAGTTGGTTCTTCGAGAAGATGAACAAACTTGACAAATCCTTAGTTAGACTGGCAAATAAATAAAATCAGAAATGAAAATAAGGGTGTGACTACTGTCCCCAAAGAAATGAGATCATAAGAGGATATTATGAACAATTGTATGCCAACAAACTAGACAATGAAGATGAAATGGAAAAATTCCTAGGAACATACAAACAACATACACTTACCCTAGAAGAAATGGAAGACCTCAACAAACCAATCACAAACAAAGAGATTGAAACAGTCATCAAACAACTCCTCAAAATGAAAAGCCCAGGATGATGGCTTTACATGTGAACTCTACAAAGCATTCAAAGAAGATTTAATACCAATTTTGCTCTAACTCTTCCAAAATGTTGAACAGGAAAGACATCACCAAGCTCATTCTATGAAACCAATATCACCCTAATACCAAAGTTAGATAACAATATTACGAAAAAAGAAAAGTATAGACCCACTTCCCTAATGACTATGGATGTAAAAATCCTCAACAAAATATTCACTAATTGAATCTAGCAACACAGTAAAAGAATTACTCATCATGATCAAGTTGGTTTTATGCCAGGCATGCAAGGGTGGTTCAACACAAGAAAATCAATCAGCTTAATACACTGCATTAATAAGTCAAAGAAGAAAAATCACATAATCATCTTGATTTACAAAGAAAAAGCATTTGACAAAATCCAGCATCCTTTATTGATAAAAACACTCAAAAGATAAGAATCAAAGAAAATTTTCTCAACATGATAAATGGTATATATGAAAAAACCCACAGCTAACATTGTACTCAATAGTAAAAAACTGAAAGCTTTCCTGTTGAGATAGGGTACAAGACAAGGATGCCCACTGTCATCACTGTTGTTCAATATAGTGCTAGAGGTTCTAGCTAGAGCAATCAGGCAAGAAAAAGAAATAAAATGTGTCCAAATGGAATGGAAGAAGCAAAACTTTTGCTATTTGCAGATGATATGATCCTATACCTAGAAAATCCCAAAAAAATCTAGACCTAATAAATGAATTCAGCAGAAAGGCAGGATACAAGATTAATATACAAAAATCAGTAGTGTTTCCATACACTAGTAATGAGCAACCTGAGGAGGAAATCAGGAAAAAAATTCATTTACAATAGTGACAAAAAGAATCAAATATTTAGAAATAAACTTAACCAAGGATGTAAGGCACTTATATTCAGAAAACTACAATGCATTGCTAAAAGAAATCAAAGAAGACCTAAGTAAATGGAAGAGCTTTTCATATTCATTTATGGGAAGACTAAATATTATTAAGATGTCAGTTTCACCCAAACTGATACACGGATTCAATACAATCCTGATAAAAATTCCAACAGCATTTTTTAAACAAATGGAAAACATAATTATCAAATTGATTTGAAAGGGTAAAGGGCCCCAAATAGTCAGAAACATCTTAAAAAGAAGAACAAAGTTGTAGGACTCTACTTCTGGATTTTAAATCATATTACCTAGCTAGATTGGTAAAAACAGATTGGTACTGACATAAAGATAAACATATCTAATGGCACTGAATTGATAGTTCAGACATAGACCCTCACATCTATGGTCAAGTGACTTTTGACAAGCCTGTCAACCCCACCCAGCTGGGGCAGAACACTCTATTCAACAATTGGTACTGGGAGAACTGGATATCCATAACCAAAAGAAAGAAAGAGGACCCCTACCTCACACTTTATATAAAAATTAACTCAAAATGCATCAATGACCTAAATATTAAAGCTCCTAGAAAATGTAGGGAAACATCTTCAAGACCTGGTAGTTGGTGGTGGATTCTTAAACTTTACACTGAAAACATGAGCAATGAAAGAAAAATAATAAATGGAACCTCCTCATACCTAAACACTTTGAAGGACTTTGTCAAGAAGGTAAAAAGGCAACCCACTCAATGGAAGAAAATATTTGGAAACCACATATCCAATAAGGGTTTGATTTTCATTCTATATAAAGAGATCAAACAACTCAACAATAAAAGAGCAAGCAATCCAATTTAAAAATGGGCAAAAGACTTAGACATTTCTCCCAAGAGAAAATACAAATGGCCAAAAAGTACATTTAAAAATGTTCAATATCACTAGCTATTAGGGAAATGCAAATCAAAACGACAATAAGATATCATCTCACACCTCATAGAATGGCCATTATTTAAAAAAAAAAACAGCAAACAATAAGTGCTGGGGAGGATGTGGAGAAATAGAAACGCTCCTTCACTGTTGGTGGGAGTGTAAAATGTTGTAGCCTCTGTGGAAGATGGCTTGGCAGTTCCTCAGGAAGCTAAATATAGAGCTGCCATATTATCTGGCAATCCCTCCCTTAGGAATATATCCAGAAGAACTGAAGACACTGACATGAAGAGACATGTGCACACCAATGTTATTCACAACTACCAAAAGATGGAAACAACCCAAGTGTCCATCAACCAAAGAATGGATAAACAAAATGTAGTATGTACATATGATGGAATATGATGCTGCTTTAAGAACAAATGAAATTTGGACACTTATGATAATATGGATGAACCTTGAGGACATTATGCTAAGTGAAATAAGCCAGACACAAAAGGACAAATATTGAATGATCTCACTAATATGACCTAAATATGAAGAATAAACACATGGAGTTAAAACCTAGACTATAGGTTACTAGGAGATACGATGAGGCCTGAGAAGGGGTACTGATGCTTAATGTAGTAGAATTTTCAATTAGCTTGTTTGAAAAAGTGTGGAAATGGATAGAGTTTATGGTAACACATAATAGTATAACTAACATGGCTGGTTTACAGATGGGATTGTGGCTGAAAGGGGTAGTCTAGGGATGTAAATGTCAATTGAAAGAAAGTTAGAGAATAATCTAGGGACTGAGTAACATTGTGAACGCAGAGGTGGATGACGATTGTGGCTAATGGTACAAATACGAGAATGTTCTTCTATGAACCAGAATAAATTGTATATCACTTTTACAAGGTGATAAGAATATAGTGATGCATGGGAAAAATACAATTAATGTAACTTATGGACTGTAGTTAACAGCAGTATTGTAATATCCTTGAATCAATATCAAAGAAGGTACTATATCAATGCTAAGTGTCAATAATGGGAGGTATGGAATTTTTTCTATTGGACTAAGGAAAATGTTCAAAGTTTTACTGGGGTGATGACTGCACAACTTTGTGATAAAAATTGAAAGCCACTGAGTGTATACTTTAGATAGACTGTACAGGCATAGGGCTGTATAACACAGTAAGCCATGTGGTGGAAGATGAACTGTGGTTAACAGTACAAATATGAGTGTTCTCTCATGAACTATAACGAATGTACAACACTAATACATGATGTTAATAATAGGGGGTATACGAAAAAAATATACCAAGTGTATGCCATGTACCATAGTTAGTGGTAATAGTCTCATTATGTTCTTTTATAATCTGTGACAAATGTTCCACAACAATGTAAGGTGTTGGTGGCGGGGTGATGTATAGGAATTCTGCACATTATGCATGATTGTTTTGTAAGCTCACAGCTTTTCTAATAAAATAAATAAATACATAGATAAAAACACTTGAAAAATTCTTGTAGAAATAGAGAGATTACTTTTGCCTGATTAATCTACCTATCGATTGATCAAAAAAATGTGGATAGATATAAAATAATAACATATACATTAATTTTTTTAAAAAAGGAAAGAATTGGGAGAGAGCAGGTGCTGCTGTCAGGACAAGTTGGGAACAGTCTCTGGGGGACATGAGAGGTAGGATTTGTGCCAGGATGAGCGTGGGATGACAACCACTCTCTCTGCAAACTGAATAGCCCAGAAAGAAAGTAAATGGGCTCTTCTGAGAGGAGAAGCCATGATACCACCACCAGCACACCACCTTGAGGCTCCAGCTGGTTTGCAAGAGAACCCAGTTTTGCCTCCAAGAAACCATGTGAGCAGAGTCCATGTGGCTGGGGTGGGAAAGTAAGGGTGCAAGGTACTTCTTTCATAATCTGTGACTCTGCAGAGCAACCACTGCTGAACAAGTGCAAAGTGGGGCTTAGAACCCAACAGACTTCTCTACCTTTCATTAGCCTGTTACACAACATAGTGGTTCATTTTTCTTTTAAAAAACTTTCTAGTGATACACGGTGTCCAGCATATACCTGCACACTAGTGTGGGGGCCCCAGGCCTGACTGACCCCCAGAGTTGGAAGACTCTAATGTGTATTGGTTTGCAGGTAAAGTTAAACCAGGGCTTTGTACCATGGGCATCTCAGGTATAAGTTTCTCCAAAGGAGGGTGGGCTCCAATAATGATTTCACCAGAGCACGGTTTCTCATCCTCAGAAGTATTGGTATTTTGGGCTGGATAATTCTTTGTTGTTGGGGTTGTCCTGTGCATTTTAGGATATTTAGCAACAGCCCTGACCTCTCTCTACCCGTTGGATGCCGGTAGCATCCTTCCTGCCCCAGTTCTGGCAATCAAAATTGTCTCCAAATGTTTCCAATGTTCCCTGGGGGCAGAGTCACCTCTGGTTGAGAACCACTGCCATGCACTGAACAAAAGTAACACATTTTCAGATGCTCTGGTACTGAAAACACAAAAACCTTTTCATGAAACTCTATCACCAAGCAGTTACTAGAGCTTCCCAACTTATTCACAGCCTCTCCCCCCATCCTTGGAGGCTTAAGACCCCCCCTGGGTTTGCCAGGCAGGGAATTGCCAAATGGCCTCTATCACTGGGGACCCTGACTGCTCCCTGTCTGCCAGGCTGCAGAGCCCCCCTCTAGGTCCGCCCTCTGGCTTCATTATAGGTGCATCCATCATGCAGCTAAACTCCCTGGCTCTGCTGGGCTCACTTCTAGAATTAGTCCTGCACGGATTACTCCTTGAGTTGTCCAAGCTGCAGTAGGGCCCGAGTTACCACCCAACTGCAGGCAACGTGGTGACACTCCTCACCAGCAGCAGTGGGAGCAGCTGGGACTAGTGCCAGGTGCTGTGCCATCTCCGCTAGGCTGGACATTCTTGGCCTGATGGTGCTGCCACCCCATGGATACAAACCTAGCTGAGCCATTAAGCCTCCTGAGATGCTAGAAGTAACCCTTTCTGGGGGGTACCTCAGGAGGGGTGGGAACTGGGGGTCTGCTTTTTCACAGCTTCCCAGACAATAGGGCACTGCCAAGGCCAAGGTCTCGGGAATAATTTCCCATTGCTGCAGTAACAAATTACCACAAATATAGTGGCTGAAAACAACACAATTGTATTATCTTACAATTCTGGATGTCAGGAATCTGGAAAGGGTCTCACCCGGCTAAAATCAAGGTGTCAGCAGGGCTGTATTCCTTCTAGAATCTCTAGGAGAGAATCTATTTCCTTGCCTTTCCCAGCCCCTAATGGCCACCCTTTTCCTTGACTCCAGACCCCCTTCCTCCATCTTCAAAACCAGCAACATTGGGCTGAATCCTTCTCAGGCTGCCATCTCTCTCCTTCTTTCTCTCCTGCCTCCCTCTCCCACTTTTAAGGACCCCTGTGATCACATTGGGCTCACCTGGAAAATCCAGGATCATCTCCCTATTTTGAAGTTAACTGCTTAACAATTGTAATTCCATGTGCAACCTTAATTCCTCCTTGCCAGGTAACATACCCCGGTCACGGGTTCTGGGGATTAGGACGTGGGTATTTTGAGCACTGGGGCATTATTCTGCCCGCCACGGTTTCTTTAGAGACCCAGAGGCTGAGCTTGCTCCCGAGCAACTCTGCCTCCCCATTTCTTCACCAAGACCTTCCTTTTTCTTTACCGTGCATGCGCTGATCTAGTTTCTAATCCTTGTTTCATTTTTCTTGCTCCTCACATTGATTTTTTAAGATAAAATTTTATTGAAGTATATCATTCATACATGAATATACATAAACAATAATTGTATATTAAAATTTGTGAATTTTCAAAACAAACATGCATATCATCATACAAGGCTTCCATATATCTCCTCACCACCACCACCTTGCATTGCTGTGAAACATTTGTTACTAACTATGAAATTGCATCATCAAAATATTACTACTGACTATAGTCCATATCTTATATTTGGTGTATTTTCCCCCAACCCATGCAATTATTAACACCCTATATTAGTATTATATATTTGTTATCGTTCATGAGAAAACATTTTCATATTTGTCCTGTTAATCACAGCCCATCATCCATCACTGAATTTCCTGTAATACAGTCCCATGCTTTGTACAATCCATTCAAAAATGTACACTCTGTGCCTCTCATTTTCATCACAGAGTTGTGCTGTCATCATCTCAGTCAATTTTAGAATTTCATTACTCTGAAAGGAAAAATCCTATGTTCCCTATACCCCCTATTGTTGTCCCTTAGTATTAAAATAATATCTTCTTGTAGATGCTGCAAAATATTATAATATTACTGTTAACTATTGTCCATAAGTTACATGTAATTTTCCCATGTATCACCATATTCTTAGCACTTTGTAAAAGAAGAGCATTTTTATATTTATACCATTATCCACAATCTTCACCCACCACTGAAATCATTAGATTATTCTCTAGTTTCCTTTCAATTGACATTTACATCTACAGACTACACCTTTCACCACAATCACATTTATAAATCAGAGTGTTAGTTATACTCACTATATTGTGCTATTCTCAATTCATTTCCATTCTTTTACAATTAACCTTATTAATAATGCTACATACATTAAACATCAGCTTCCATTCTCAACCCACTTTCTATTGCTTAGTAACCTACACTCTGGAGTTTACCTTGGTGAGTTTACTAATCATATTTAGTTCATATTAGTGAGACCATACAATATATGCCCTTTTGTGCCTTATTTCACTCAACATATATCCTCTAGCTTCATCCATATTGTCATATGCATCCTGATTTCATTTCTTCTTACAGCTGAATAGTATTCCATTGTATGTATATACCACATTTTGTTTATCCATTCATCAGTTGATGGACATTTGGACTGGTTCCAAATTTTAACAATTGTGAATAATGCTGCTATGAATATTGGTGTGCAAATGTCAGTTCATGTCCTTGCTTTCAGTTTTTCTGAATATATTCCTAGTAACGGGATTTCTGGATCATATGGCAGTTCTATATTCTGCTTCACGAGGTACTGTCAAACTGTCTTCCACAGTGGCTGCACCATTCTACATTCCCATCAGCAGTGAAGGAGCGTTCCTGTTTCTCTACATCCTCTCCAGCACTTGTAGTTTTCTGGGGTTTTTTTTGTTGTTGTTGTTGATGTTGTTGATGATGGCCATTTCATAAGGTATGAAATGGTATCTTGTAGTTTTGATCTGCATTTCCCTAATAGCTAGTGATGTTGAGCAGTTTTTCATGTGCTTTTTGCACATTTGTATTTCCTCTTCGGAGAAATGTCTATTCAAGTCTTTAGCCCATTTTTTAATTGGGTTGCTTGCCTTTTTATCATTGAGTTGTATGATATCTTTATATAACCTATATATCAAACCCTTATCAGATATGTGGTTTCCAAATATTTTCTCCCATTGAATAGGCTGCATTTTCACTTTCTTGACAAAGCCTTTTGAAGAACAAAGTGTTCAACTTTGAGGAGGTCCCGTTTATCTTGGTTTTTTCTTTTGTTGCTCATGCTTTGAGTGTAAGGTTTAAGAGACTACCGCCTACCACAAGATCTTGAAGATGTTTTCCTGCATTTTCTTCTAGGAGTTTAATCGTTGTAGCTTTTATATTTAGGTCTGTTATCTATTTTGAGTTAATTTTTGTGTAAGGTGTGAGATAGGGGTCCTCTTTCTTTCTTTGGAATATGGATATCCAGTTCTCCCAGCACCATTTTCTGAATAGACTGTTCTGGCCCAGCTGTGTGGGCTTGACAGCCTTGTCAAAAATTACTTGACTGTTGGGAGCAAATGTAGCTCAAGTGGTTGAGCACCTGCTTCCCATGTACGAGGTCCTGGGCTCATTCCCTGGTGTCTCCTAAAAAAAAATTACTTGACTGTAGATGTAGGCTATTTCTGAGTTCTTGATTTAGTTCCATTGGTCAATTTTGTCTATTTTTATGCCAGTACCATGCTGTTTTTACCACTGTAGCTAAGTATTAGCTTTAAAGTCAGGAAGTGAGAGTCTTCCAACTTCATTCTTCTTTTTTAAGACATTTTTGGCTATTTGGGGCCCCTTACTCTTCAAAATAAATTTAATAATTGACTTTTCCTTTTCTGCAAAAGAGGCTGTTGGGATTTTTATTGAGATTGCACTGAATCTGTAAATAAGTTTGGGTAGACTTGACATCCTAATGATATTTGGTCTTCAGTCCATGAATATGGAATGTCCTTCCATTTATTAGTCTTCTTCAGTTTCTTTTAGCAATGCATTGTAGTTTTCTGAATACAAGAGCTTTATGTCCTTGGTTGAGTTTATCCCTAAATATGTGATTCTTTTAGTCACTATTATAAATGGAATTTTTTCTGATTTCCTCCTCAAATTGCTTATCAGTAGTGTATAGAAACATTACTGATTTTTGTTTATTAATCTTGTATTCCACCACTTTGCTGAACTTGTCATTAGTTCTAGTAGCTTTGTTGTAGATTTTTCAGGACTTTCTAGAAATAGGATCATATCATAAGTGAATAGTGAAAATTTTACTTCTTCCTTTCCTATTTGGATGACTTTTATTTCTTAATCCACCTAATTGCTCTAGCTAGAACTTCTTGCACAATATTGAATAACAGTGGTGACGGTGGGCATACTTGTCTTGTTCCTGATCTCAGTGGGAAAGCTTTCAGTCTTTCACCATTGTGTACAATACTAGCTGTAGGCTTTTCATGTATGCACTTTACCATGATGAGAAAGTTTCTTTCTATTCCTATCTTTTGGAGAGTTTTTATCAAGAAAGGATGCTGTATTTTGTCAAATGCCTTTTCTGCATCAATTAAGAGTATCATGTGACTTTTCTTCATAAAATTATTAATGTGGTTTATTAATTAATTTAATAAATTATTAATGTGGTTTATTAATTAATTTTCTTGTGTTGAAAAATCCTTGCATACTTGGGATAAAACTTGATCATGGTGCAAAATTCTTTTAATGTGCTTTTGGATTCAGTTTGCAAGTATTTTGTTGAGAATTTTTACAATACATTTAGTAGAGATATTGGTCTGTAATTTTCTTTTTTGTAGTACCTTTATCTGGTTTTGGTATTAGGGTGATGTTGGATTCATAGAACGAGTTTTATAATGTTCTTTCCTGTTTGGTTTTTTGGAAGAGCTTGAGCAAGATTGGATTAAATCATCTTTGAATGATTGGTAAAATTCACCTGTGAAGCCATCTGGTCCTGGACTTTTCATCTTTGGGAGGTTTAATGATGATTGTTTCAATTTCTTTACTTGTGATTGGTTTGCTGAGGTCTTCTATTTCTTCTAGAGTTGGTGTAGGTTGGTCATGTGTTTCTAGGAATTTTTCCATTTCTTTTACATTGTCTAGTTTTTTGGCATACAGCTGTTCATAGTTTCCTCTTATGATCTCTTTAATTTCTGAGGGTCAGTGGTAATATCTGCCCTCTCATTTCTGATTTTATTTATTTGTATCTTCTCTCCTTTTCTCTTTGTCAGACTAGCTAAGGGTTTGACAATTTTGTTGATCTTCTCAAAGAACCAACTTTTGGTGTTATGGATTCTCTCTCTCTATTGTTTTCTGTTGTTGTTGTTCTCAATTTCATTTATTTCTGCTCTGATCTTTATTCTTTCTTTCCTTTGGCTGGTTTGGGATTGGTTTGCTGTTCTTTTTCTAGTTCCTCCAGGTGTGCAGTTAGGTCTTCAATTTTAGCTCTTTCTTCTTTTTTACTGGTAGCATTGAGAGCTATAAATTTCCCTTTCAGCACTGACTTTGTTGTGTCCCATAGATTTTGATATGATGTGTCCTCGTTTTCATTCATCTCAAGATTCTTATTGAATTTTCTTGCAATTTATTCTTTGACCTACTGATTATTTGAGTGTATTGTTTAATCTCCATATATTTGTAGATTTTTCCTTTTTCTGTCTGTTATTGATTTCCAGCTTCATTCCATTATGATCAGAGAATGTGTTTTGTATAATTTCAATCTTTGTAAATTTATTGAGCCTGTCTTGTGATCCAACATGTAGTCTATCCTGGAGAAGGATCCATGAGTGCTTGAAAAGAATGTATATCTTGTTGTTTTGGTGTATAATGCTCTATAAATATCTACTATGTCTAGTTCATTTATCATAGTATTCAAGCTGTTTCTTTATTTATCCTCTGTCCAGATGTTCTATCCAATGTTGAGAGTGGTGTATTTAGGTGTCCAACTATTATTGTAGAGTCATCTATTTCTCCCTTCAGTTTTGCCAGTGTGTGCTTCATGTGTCTGGGCACCCAAGTTAGATGCATACATATTTATTATAGTTGTTTTGTCTTGGTGAGTTGCCTATTTTATTAATACATAATGACCTTCTTCGTCTCTTATAACAGTTTTCATTTAAAATCTATTTTGTCTGATATTAGCATCACTACTGCAGGTCTTTTATGGTTCCTATTTACATGGAATATCTTTTTTCAACCTTTCACTTTCACCCTGGTTGTGTCCTTACATCAGAGATGAGTCTCTTGTACACAGCATATAGATGGTTCATATTTTTTAAATCCATTCTATCAGTCTATGTCTTTTGATTTGGGAGTTCAAGCCATTAACATTCAATGTTATTATTATAAAGGCATTACTTACTTCCTCCATTTTATCCTTTGGCTTTCCATTGTCATATCTTACTATTGCCTGTCTTTTTATTCTTTAATTTACCCTTCCTAATAATCTTCATTTCTACAGTCTTCTCCAAGTCTATCACCCTTGTTTTTTCCCTTCAGGTTGCAGCTCCGCCTTTAGTATCTCTTGTAGTTCTGGTCTTTTGGTAACATGCTCTCTCAGTTTTTGTTTTTCTGTGAAGACTTTCAACTCACCCTCATCTTTGAAGGACAGTTTTGCCAAATACTGAAATCTTAGCTGGCAGGTTTTCTCTTTCAGTACCTTAGATACATTATACCACTTTCTTCTTGTCTCCTCAGTTTCTGATGAGAGGTCAGCACTTAATCTTATTGAGGTTTCCTTGTATATTACACTTTGCTTTTCTCTTGCTGCTTTCAGAATCTTCTCTTTATCTCTGATATTTTTCATTCTGAACAGTAGGTGTCTCAAAATAGGTCTATTCAGATTTATTCTGTTTGGGGTGTATTGTCCATCTTGGATATTGATATTTATGTTTTTCATAAGGGTTGGGAAGTTTTCAGTCATTATTTCCTCAAATATTCTTTCTGCCCCTTTTCCAGTCTCTTTTTCTTCTGGGACACTGATAATGTGTATGTTTGTGTGTTTCATGTTATCAAATTACAAACCATGTTAAGAAACAAGAAGAGATGGCCCAGCCAAAGGAACAAACCAAATATCCTGATGAGATACAAGTTTTAAGACAACTAGGCAATGATAATCACACAAATCTCCTAAATCAATTCAAAGAATTTAAGGAAAATATAACTAAAGAGAGAGAGATTAAGAAGGCACTGGGTGTGCATATAGAACAAATTGAAAAGCCTGCAAAGAAAAGTAAAGAGCTTTTGGGAATGAAAGACATGATGGATGAGATTAAAAATACATTAGAGGCATATGACAGCAGATTTGAATTGATTTAAGACAGAATTAGGGATATCAAGGACAGAATATCTGAACTTGAAAAGACAGGAGAATAGAAAGAGAAAAGAATGGAACAGGGTCTCAGGGAACTAAACGACATTGTGAAATGCACAAACATATGTATTATCTGTGTACATGGAAAGCAGGTGCTACGTGGGAAGCAGGTGCTCAACCACTGAGTTATATCCACTCCCCAATGAAAGTCGGGTTTTTTTGTTTGTTTGTTTTGTTTTTAGGAGGAACAGGGGATTGAACCCAGGACCTCATACATGGAAAGCAGGTGCTCAGCCACTAGAACTACATCAGCTCCCTTATATTGATTTTTTAAAATTAGACATTTATTTATTTGCTTTTTAAAATTTATTTATTTATCCCCTCCCTCCTGACGGTTCTCTCATCTGTCTGTTCATTGTTTGCTTGCCTTTTCCAGGAGGCACCGGGAACCAAACTCAGGACCTCCCACATGGGAGGTGAGTGCCCAATGGCCTGAGCCACATCTGCTCCCCGTGGGCTGCAGTATCTGCTGGCTTGTGGCTTCTGCTTATTTAGGCATCTGCTCGTTGTAGCGGTGCAGCATCTAGCTCAATGGCAGCAGGTGCGGTATCTGTTCATCTTCTTTAGAAGGCACCTGGACCCGAACCGAGGACCTCCCATGTGATAGGCAGGTGCCCAACTGGTTGAGCCACATCTACCTCCTCCTTACATTTATTTTTGAGTTGAGAAATCTAAAGGAAGACAGTCCTGGAGAAACCTGTAATCAACTAGCAAAAGTCAAAGAGGGTCTCTGGGTTGGAGGCTGTGGGTGGGGAAAGGGTCAAAGGGTTCTGAGTCCAAGCTCTGGGTTCAGTCTTGCTCTCACCCTCCACAACCTTCATTTCCTCATCAGTTAAGTGGGTTGGACAGAAAGTGGGTTTCAAGATCTTTTTTTAAAGCAGTGGAATGAATCCTTCCTTTCCCAACAATGAAAATTTATTTGGAGCTCCAATATAAAACACAGTGAAAGCTCTGTTTAAAGAGGGGACAGACCTCTAAATCCCACCTTCTCATTCTTCTCTGGGACCCCCTCCTGTCTCTGAGCCTCTACCAGAGGACCTTGGGCTCAATGAACCCAGGGTGACATGGGTTTGTAACTCTGGCTATGAAGTCTGTCACTGGCATGCCCAACATCTGCCTTCTAGAATGTGAGCAACCCACAACTTTATTTTCTTTCCCACTTTAAGTGGACAAAATGGGGTAATCTACCACACAGATAGGTAAACACTCCAACAGGCCCATAACATTCCAGCTCACTCAAACGTGGTCACTTTATATCACAAAACACAGTCTTATGCAATTGTGTCTTCTCCAAGACAGTGACTGAATCCCTGAACTTAATATTATGTCAATTCTTTGTCCTCTTACTCACACCCCCTCCCACTCCAGCTTACTGGGCAATTTCTGACCCCTCAGGGTCAGGGACGAGGGATAAAGGATAAAGGGATGCTGACTAGCATCAGATGTCCTTATGTTCTCAAGGTCGGTGGAGTTAAGGGTCCTTTTTCCATGAGGTACTCCAATGGGCTCCTCCAAGATTCTCATTGCTGGGGAGCTTTCCCACAGGCCCTTGGACCTGGTGGACACATCTCCATTTCAGGTAGCTGCAGGTCTGCTTTCTCCGCCCTTAGGAATCCCAAGTTGGCCTCCAGCTTCTTGCTGCTAAGCTTGGTTCACCCCTCTGGGTGGCCCTTGTCAGACTGAGGACAATCCTTTCTGGCATCCCAAGCATCCCTTGCCCACTACTGCCCCCCACCCCCTGAGACTCTGTGAGTATATGGAACCCAGTGCAGCCACCTTGATTCTTTGCTGCAGTTTTCTGAGGCTTGAGTTAGGTGTCAGCCTTCCGTATCTCAACTGCAGTGAACACATGTTGAAGCTCCCTGAGGGGTCCCATGGTAGCTCCCTTATGAGCCTTGAAATAAAGGAGGAGGTGGGGACACATGGCACAGTTGCAACTCTCTCCAAGGAAATTTTTTCTTGCCTTCATACTCTAACTTCTCTTCGTATCCTTGATCTGGCTGAGAAATCCAGAAGTGCATCAAGGAGGAAGGACCCTTGTATAAGAGCAACTATGGATTAAGAAGTATATTTTAGGAATTAGACTGTACATAATTGTGATAAGTGATGGGGAAGTAAAGATTTGAAAAGAAGGATCAGAGAAAGGTCAGGAACCAGTCCTGGCACAGGTGAACAAGCCAGAGCTTTCAGGGAAAACTGGAAACCAGATCATTTTAATCACTGGAATAGGACCAGAAGAGGGCAGGCATAGAATTCTAAGGAAGGTTGTCAGTGCTTCTTGGCTACAGCCTCTGAATTCATAACAAAGTGTCTATGGTGGGTCTAGGGTCCCTGTCGATGAGCAGAAGCAGAGGTTGGAAAAGAGAACTGGACCCACTGTAGGGAAAAATGAGGACAAACTAAAATCCACCGGCACCTCTGCCTCTGTCTCTCACCACCATTCATCAACAAGGACCATCAGGGAGCAAAAACTGCTGCTTTACTTCTGCCTCCCAAATCCTACACAAATCCACTTTTGGTAAACTCAGATCCAGAACATTCTGTAAGAGGGTAAAGAAGTTAACAACAGAATAATCCAGCATAAGGAGTTATGGAGCTGGTTCTCCTTTAAATAGATGATGATAGAGATAGAGATAGAGGTAGAGATAGAGATGGAGATGGAGATGGAGATGGAGATAGAGAAAGATAGAGACAGAGATAGAGCTAGATAGATAGAGAGAGAGAGAGAGAGAGATGGATATAGACAGAGACAGACATAGGTAGATACATATTTACATTTTACTTTGGACTCTCACATCAGTTTTATCTTTGTGACTAGTAGAAACTTCAATTTTAACATCCTATTACCCATTCAATGATTCTTTCCTTCCATTTGGCATATTTAAATGAGTCCTTCAAAGCTGCGAAGAGCACAAGCTAGTGATGCATCATTTGCAACTTGTTCTCGAGGGAACCAGGAAAAACAGCTGTTCTCTGGCCTTGGGCTTCTTTTGCAAATGCAGTCAGTGGGGGAGGAAGGTCATGTGGGAAAGAACATATTTGTGACACATTCACGCTGGAGACTGGGACTTTAGTCATTCGTTTTAGATGCTGGAAAAGAAAAATCGCTGAAATAATTCGCATTCATAGTGGCTGCTGGTTATATTTTCCAAGTTACAAAATTTAAGAGTAAATTGAGGTTAGTGTGCACCGCTAGCCCCACATGGAAAAGGTAGCAGCTGCTGGGATGTTACTGTTAATTAGTTACTGTGTTTTCCCACAGTTTGAGGGGGAAGCAGTGAAGGGGCAAATGCTGGAGATTGCTTTTAAAGATGAGTGAGCCAGAGCAAGGAGCTGACCTCCCTCTATGCTTCTTTAAAACTCTCCGTGGGTGTGGCACACACCCTACCTGGCCATTGGTGTGGTTGCTGCTGACCACGGAGTTTCAGGGCCATGGACCGAGAGAGGCCTATGTCTAGCAGATGCGGTGAGTGGCCTCTCTGGATAGCGGTGAGAAGAAAGGAGAGAGAAGTGAGGAGGAAAACCAGAGGCTCAGAAATCCACAACCTGGTCTGGGCAGCTGTAGAGAAAGTGATCTGCCCTCTGCTTGATAATGGAAATATGGTTCCCTTGACACTAGATCCACAAGAATATATCTGTTAGCTTGTAAAATCTGTGTTCTGTCCTCCACACTCCTCTCATCCAGCTAAGGAAAGCAATATTGCGCAAATAAGAAACAGCAAAATCAATAACACACCGCACATATTGAGCACTTATGCTGGGGTCTTTTCTGAGGACTTCACTCACAACAGCCCATAATGATCCCATTGCCCTGATGCAGAAGCGGAGGCACAGACAGCTTGAATAACACGGCCGGGTGGCAGCCACAGGTGAGTTGGCTTACGCAGGGATTAAAAGCATTGACTTTGAATACAGATCATGAGTTGCTAGCTGTTTGACCTTGGACAAGTTGAAAAACATAACTGAGTTTTAGATTTTTCATCCCTATAATGAGAAAAATAATAGTTCTATCTCAGAGTTGTAGTAAGGCTTTTTATGTACCTGGGACATAATAAAAGCTCAATTAATGGTCTACTATTATTACTTCCTAGGACCTTTTAAGTCTTTTCTACCCCAGCTGTCCCCACTTGCCCACATAGCCATACCATTACCATCTCAATCCTGTGTGTGCGTGGACCTATGTGTGTGCATGTGTCTGTGTGTGCATATGTGAACTCCAGGCCACTTGGGGGAGAAGGGAGACAGAGAAATGGGGCGGCCACTCCGAGTTCAGGCTACCTCTGGGGACTACACAGTAGGCTAGAGCATCCCTGGGGTGGCATCTGCCTGCCACTTTTGTTTGTTGATATATTTTGATTTGACACACTAGGGCAGATGGCTAGGGGGAGGGGCGGCTAAGAATCAATATTTGATGACACGTGAATAATGCACTTGTGGAATTAATCAGCCTTGTCATTTTTGGCTAGTTGCTACGGCTATGGAAAATCATGTGTCTTGTGTAAATCAGAGTAAAGGGATGGCAGCATATCACTGCTACTTGTTTTTCTCAACCCCAAAGCTCCTGGCAGCCCCCCTGCCTTCCCAGTCAAGGCCATGGTCTCAGCAATCTGAGGTACTACAAATTGCAAGTGGCTCATCCATCTATGGCCCTGGGTGCTGCAATGAGCCCTGCTCTTCTCCTTCTGTCTCTCTCAGGGATCGTGTGCATTTTAGGGTAGAGGTTCAAAGACCAACAAACAGGTCTGAAAACCAACAGATAGGATTTACCAGCATTTTATTTTGCCATGTAAGTGCATTAAAAAGAAAAACAAAAGCTATCATTATTTTATAAAAGGGCATTTTAATTCCGAAAAGTAGGAAGGGCATAATTTCAGACGAGAAGATCGTTCTTCAAATAGGAGAAATTTAGTTTAATGAAAAAATTCTCCAAAATCCTTATTTTTTGCTCATTTTACTTATGGCTAGAGTAAACTTCCTAACAGATTAGCCATGTGGGTGTACTTTTCTTGCCTAGCATTAGGATATAGTGATGATGGTGATATTTTTGGAAATAAAATTTAGGATATAAAGTTATGTATATATATATATGCAGGCAAAAAGACAGAACATTTGAAATAGTGCTGCATTTGGAATTCTAGTGAGTGTGATTACTGGAGACATGTGGGCAGAGCAATTAGCTCAGTATTCCAGACTGTAAAATAGATGTATCAGTTTTTGCTTACTCCATGGGGTGGTTTTGAGGATTAACTAGATAATATAAGTGCAAACAAATGGTAATCTCTTATGTCTGGGAGGTCCTCAGGGGACTGCATGTTTCCCTTTGGCACCCCTAGTGTCTGTTATGTACAAGTGTATTGAAGGAATAAAGTAGCAAGTCAGAGAAGTGACTCTAGTGGCAGGGGATTCAGACCAGTTAGGGGAGGGCACTCTTGCAGCAAGGGGCTCAGCTACAAGCCCTCTCTCTTTCCAGGTCAGCAGTTGCACACTCTACTTACCCATAAAGGCTAGATTCTTTGCGAATAGCTCAATGTCTTTCCTTGATTCAACGAAAGTCTTTTTGAATCTCCAACAAACTCCATCTGTTGTCTCTAGAATCCAGTTAATTGTCTTTCTCTTGAAGAAGACCTTTCAGTCAGTGCCTGTTATCAGTACTGGGGACGTGCTGAGGTAGGGGTTCTGGCTTTGGAACTGGACGCCTCAGTTCTAATACTGACTCCTCCACTTACTAGCGTCATGCTCTTGGGCAAGTTACAAGTTACTTAACCTCTCTGTTCCTCATGTTCCTCACTTGTAGATGGCCATAATAAAAAGGACTGCCCTGCCCCTGAGCTTTTTATGAGGATTAAATGAGCCTGCCATGCCAAATACCTAGCCCAGCGCCTGGTGCATTGGACACACTTAGTACTTAGTCTGCTATTATTACTACTCATGGGCTGCAGGGAGGGCCATCAAAGAAGAGGCAGATAAGATTGTCCTTTGAGGGCCCAACTAGATCCTAGCAGGTATGAGCAAAATCTGAGAGAGCTAGCTTGCCTCCCAAGCCTCTGAAATTTGACAATTTTGATAGAATATTTTAATGCATTCAAAGAAAGGTGATGTCAGCCACAAGGGCTTAGTTAGGAAACTAAGAAAAAGGAGAGGTGCTGAGACAAAGGGGGGCAATGCCCATCTGAGCTTTGACTTGGGTGGGGGTGGGAGGGGAACCTAAGACATCATCTTTTAAGGGTTTTCAACCGACTATTAAGTCAGACCCTGTTGTGGAGATGACTGGCCCGGGCAGTCTTAACAATTGCCACCTTTCACCTACCTAACCCCCCTCCTTCTGCTCCAGGCTCAGGAAACAGCCTTGCCAAGCCTCTGTGCTATCTGGTCTCCCTGTTCTGTCCTCGGGAGGGGAATGCCTTTGTGCATCAGTCACCTGACTTTGATCAGGCCTTCTCTTTGTGTCTACTCTAAGGCCAAAGGTCAGACCATGGAGTCACTGAAAAGTCACTAAATGAACAACTGTCACCCTGGGCAGCCTCTTAGAAGACAGCTGTAAGGCCTTCCCCAAGCCAACACTCCCAAGCAAACCCTTTTCTTCCTTTGAACTTCTGAGGACACAAGTCTTTCTCTGCCAGCTGACAGACAGACAAAGGGGTAGCTCCTGGGTTCAGGGAAGGTGCCAACATCCAACATGCCTTTTACACTGCTGACAGGGGCACCGAACACCTTCTGTAGGATCAGGCCCACCTGGAACCAAAGTCCCCAGGCAGTTCTTCCTTCTGCCCAGTGATTCCATCTGGCTGATGAGCCTGGCAGATGCACAGGAGCCTCAAAGTCCTTTGTAAGAGATGATTTAGGAGGCAAAACAAGCCACATCAAGCCTCCATTTGTCCTGCAATAATAATGGCCAAGGTCATAGCTTTGACCCCAGCTGCATCACCAATTAAAAGACAACTTTGTGACAGAAATATGAGCTGGATTAACTTTGAGTGGCTCTCAAAATGCCCTGGATTCTGCAGCCAAAACTTAGGTCTTCTCAGTTGAGAAGAAGCCAGACAGAAGTCCGAGAACTTTTTTCTCTTCCCGGAACTCTCCAGGTCTCATATGCTGTGCCTTCCCTGTGCTGCTATTTCTATGGCCTAAAATGCCTTTCTTCTCTGTCTCTGGCAAACACCCATCCTGCAAAATCAAGGCAAACAGTAGAGCTAGAAGATACTTGGAGGCCCCTGTCTAGTGGTTTTTAACCTTTGCACCAGCAAAACCCCTTTTATTAGTTCACTCCATGGTCCCCATGTTTTGAAAGATTTTTGTCTCCCAAATAAATAGCACTTACCAAGTACTAATGAGTTCATTAACCAAACACTTACGTAACTACCAAGCTGAACTTCTGATCAGCATGCAATAACCATGCTGAATTCACTTAATTCCAGCCTGAAGCAAAGAAACCTGCTGCTTTTAGTTGCCTGGGACAGCCAAAAATGCAGAAAATGGCCAGAGGAACACAGGTGGCTATTTTCAAGGCTTTCTGGAGATCTGTGGGCCCTCTATTGGAAAACCACCAATCTGACCCCAAACTTCATTTTTCAAAGGTATTCATTTATTTGTTATGTTGGGCCAAAGCGAAGGGGAGCTGACCTTGATTTCATATCTATGATGTGTGGGCACTGTGCTAGGCCTTCTCGCTTACGTGATCTCATGGAGAAGTCACATCACCTTTATGAGGTAAGTAGTGCTACCATCTGCATTTTACAGATGTGGAAACTGTGTCTCAGAGAGGGCTAATAACTTTCCCAAGGGCATATAACCAGTACGTGGCAGAGCCAGGTCTCTGACACAATTTGGTTTTAACAACTTTGTTGAGATGCAATTCACATACCATGCTCCCATTCAATGTGTACAAGTCAGTGATTTCTTGTATACCCACAGAGTTGTGCAACCACCACCACAATCCGCTTTAGAACATTTCCAGCCCCGGTAAAGGAATCCCCAAACCGATCAGCAGTCACTCCCCATCTCCCCCCTCTACAACCCCTCCTCCCTGCTCTATGCAACCACCCACCTATTTTTGGTGTCTATAGATGGCCTTGCCTATTCTAGACATTTCCTACAAATGGACCCAAGTTTTTAGACTCTAAAATCCACATACATCAAGCCCTTCCCCAGGGATCAAGGTGGACTACAAATCCTTCATGTAATTTTATAGACTGTACACAGAATGCATAAACCTGCACTCTTTAGGTTTGAAGCACAAAAATATGCAAATATTTCACATCAGGACACAAAAGAGCATGTAATTATTAAGCTGTCATTTACTTGAATTCGAATGACCATGCTTCCCATTCTCTCACACCACTTTCCCAGGCAACCACCCAGCACTGAGAGAAGAGACCTCTCTTGCCCTCTGTTAAGCCTTCTCATTATTTTGTTCAGAGCTTGGTCACCATAGCTGCCTTCGAGGTACCAGGTGTGTATCCCTCTCTAGGTTGAGAAGGTCCGGGCTGGGTTGGTGATGAGCTCTCCATCCTACCTGAGAGACCCTTCTGTGTTTTCGGACGCGCCTGTTCTCTTAACCTTCCCTCGCCTGCAAATTGCTGTTGGCAACATGATTTATTCTCCTGCCACAGATGGTGGGGAAGTTGAACACCCATGTCTAATAGTTTTCCATATAGAATTCTCCTCTTGTCAGCTGCTTTGTCTCTAGGGTTCAGGTTCCATTTTCCCAGGTGATTAATTATTCCTGCTAAGTTCGTCCTTTGTATCTTTGGGGTCTGTTCTGAAAATCTGTCTTGAGTGCATGTGGTTTGCTTGTGCCTTAGGTGTCGGTGAAAACTGCCCACATTCTGCAGCTGAGACTGGTCATAATGGACACAGACAGGCCTACTGGTATTCCACAAGGAGTCATCACCTTTTCTCCTCCCTCCCTCCCTCCCTCCTCCTCCACTCCCTCTCTCCTTCTTTCCCTCCCTTCCTTCTTTTCTTTTTTCATCTGGCATATATTGAGCATCCTCAGCTTACCAAGACTGTTGGTATTTGGGACACAGCCCCACTCCACTAGCACTGTTGCTCATTTAGGGAAAACATACACTTAGGGTACCAGACATGGATGTGGGTTAGGGTTCACTAAAGCTTTTAAATACTCATGGGGCATCTCTCTGGAGGGTTAGATTTACTGAATGTTTTGGGAGGGAGTTTTCATATTAAAACAAAGACAGATCTATTATGAGGAAGAATTAAAAATTAGTATGATTTTGAAGACAAAATATGATGACATTTGGGGGATGTTTGGGGTTGTGGGACCTTCTTTGACCCTACTGCTCCCCCTCCCACCTCCACGCCCCCATCACCCCCACACTCATTTGACACAGGCCTAACCCAGCTTCGGGTAGACATTCACAAGCTCTTTAACTGATATAAGGGACTCTAGGTACAGGAAAATGAAGGAACCTCTTGACTCTGCTTCTTTTGTTACTCAATTTGGAAAATCTGTAGGCAAATCTACAATCAGGTCTTTTGAACAGGAGCTTTTCCATTGTGTCTCTCTGACAGGCTCCTGGCAGCAATTTCCACCCACAAGCCCAGGTCACCCACTGAGCCCTAAACTTCCACTGGAGCCTGAGGAGTTGGCTCCTCTGCAATGGGCCTGAAATATAAAAGCTGTTTTGTTACACAATGCTGAGCTGTCTCTCTTGGGTGGGACAAGGGAAAGACAATAATTCCAGGATGAGCAGATGTAGAGCTGGTGCCCCTAGATGACCTTCTCAGAGTGTGGCTGGCACCTGTTCCTTGTCCACTGTTCATTGCCCAGCTCCCTTGCTGGACTGGTATTTAGATACTTTGAAAATCTCCACTAACACCGAGTAACCTTTATTCTTAGTAACTCACCCCATTACATGATCTTCAAGGCCTGACTACTTCTCATGAATATTTCTAGGCTCCCTCGGATTATCAATGTCTACCTAATTCCAGAAAGTGATGGGATCCACCTCTCTCACCACTGCTGATGGGCCAACCAGCAACACCATAGCTCAGACCCTAGACTCACCAGTGATGCAAATTGGAGCATGTTTCCCAACCTCTCTATGCCAAAGTCTTCAGCTGTAAAATGCAGCTGCTAATAGTTCATGCTTCATAGGGTCATTATGTTAATTAAATGCACCAAAATGTGTGAAGCACCAAACGGCATGCCTGGCCTATTGTAAGGTTTCAGGAGATATTGCTTATTAGTTTAATAAATGTGTGTTGATGCATACATGATTTCCAAAGTTTTCATTACCAAGAAGTTTTTTTATTATTTTGTCTCTATGCATGCCAATTTAGGAACCAATGCTATAACACAAGAATGAGTCCTTTTGTAGGAATGGAATTAACTATCTTTTTTTTAAAAATCAATTTCATTTGAGCAAAGGACTGAGAATTCTTAGCGATTTTCCTTTCTTCTTTAAAATTACCAAGGACCATTTCTATTCCTTTTTCTTTGGTATTATGTTTACCTTCTTATTGAAGTTATTAAGACTTCAAAAGACTGGCCTCCCTGGGTCCCAGGGTATCTTGCTGGGACATGAACTTAATCTATTTATGATATGAGGGCTCTGGGATCTCATATATCTAACAAGATGTTCTCCCTAACTCTAGAAGGTATGTTAAACTTGCCATTTACATCTTCCCTGTTAGTAGTTATAAATGCACACATTATCTCTTTTTTGGTTCTAAGACACACTTGGCAAGCTGATTAGTTCATAATTAGTCACTCTATACCTTGGGAGTCAGAGAAAAGGCCTTTGCTTGTAATAGTGAAATTCCCCTTGCCCCTAACTAGAGAAGTCTGTACCTCTCTGAGCTCTTATTTCACTCTTTTGTCATTTGGGCCCATCTTTCCTAATGGAAACTTCTGCCTTTGTCTGTCTACAGCTACCTTATATGTCTCCTAGGAGTTGAGATTTAAAGCCAAACTCTCTCTTTCGGTGTTAAGAGGTCTCCTGAACCATTATTATAATCTGGATTTGAATGTCTCTTCCATAAAAGGGCTCATAAAAGAAATTTGATCAAGACTGACTAATTCAATGACTTTGGAACCCTCTGCTTTCCAGTTAAGCTTCTCTATTATCTTGATTCAGATCTGGGCTATTGATTCTTTAGGTTTCAGGTATAGAATTTTAAATTTCTTTTTAAAGCAAAGGGAACCCAATATGAAATCTTCAGTGAATTATTTTCCTTAATCATGGAATAGATGACATTACTTCCTTTATGACTATTTCTATACCCCCCTGACAACTCAGCCTTATGATTAGGATATAAATAACAGAATGTTAGAGACAGAAGGAGATTAAAGATCATCCAGACTCAATCTCTCACTTTACAGTCAAGGGAACTGTGAGTTGTGAGGTGACCTGGCCAAAGTCACAGGAGGAAATTAGTGGCTGCAACAATATTTCTTATAATTGTTAATTTAAAGCCACAATTCTGAGCCTCGTATGTTACAACTTGGGGGAAAAAGGCAGGGAGGAAGAGAAAGTTTGAGATATCAAAGTCAATTACAGAAAGCAAATTAGAACATTGTGTGGGTGGTGAATGTCAGAAAGGGGCATCAGAGGTTACCAGTTAATCAAATTTAAAGATGGAGCAATGCAGCAGACATAGGTTGGAAGTCAAAGGTCAGGAATTCGTTAAGAGTTGGTCAAGTCCTAAGAGCAGAACTGTGAAAAGAACTTGGGGAAATCCATGAACTAAGTTCTTAATTACATGGGGCTGCCTCTTTTAAAAATAAAATTTACGTTAAAAAAAAAACCCTAAGCAATTATATGGATACTAAAATATCAAATACATTTAAAAAGCTTATAATACAAGCCATTAGCTTCCTGCACAACCCCACACCAGCTGACAGTCCTATGCCAAAGAAAACAACTTTGAATTTTAGCTTTTTCTAGTCATTATCATCACATTTTTAAAAAATGTGCATATATTGCAAAAATTACAATATTTGCCTCTTTTTTCCCTTATTCTCTCCCCAAAATATCACATCTGTAATTATATCAATAATTAGTGTTTACATCATCATGACAATATAAATATTATTCATGGTAGAACCTTTTAGTATACTGTGATTGCATTCCCTTTCTTTCACAGTCTTTTGTTATTCCTTGAATTAATACTTGCCTAATTGCATCTTCTTTCCTAATGCTTCATCATATCATCTATCACATAACCCTTCCTATTGGGTCCACTTTTTCCTGGACATTCCTTCCTGAAGCCTTCTATCTTCCTGCTCTGTTATGGACTTGTCATACAGTTATTACTCCAGGACCAGCTCTTCTAAGTTAGATCAACTATTCTGGGATGCCATGTCTTCCTCTTTCCTGGTTTACCCCTTTGTCTTGCTGATGCATACCTTCTGGTGTCTTTTTAAGAAAGGGAGGTCAAATTTCTGAGTCTAAATATAGCTGTAAATGTCTTTATTTTGTTTTCACACTTGATTGACAGTTTTACTGGATATAAAATTCTAGGTTGAAAATATATTTTCCTTTAGACATTTGAAGGCATTGTCCCCCACCCCCCACCCCCCTTTTTCTGGACTTTCAGTATTGCTGTTGAGAAGTCTAGCACTATTTCGATTTTCATTCCCTTCTGATCTGTCTTCCGGGAGCTTTTGGAATCATCTCTTTATTCCTGATCCTCTAAAATTTCAGGTCTTGGGAAATCTTTTTCATTCGTTTGCTGTTCATTCAGTGGGCTGTTGGTACTTAAGGATACTGACTCCAAGGTCAGATAGTCCAGATTCAAAACATGGTTCCACTACTTAACATTGGCTTAACAGCTTTGATACTGGTCAAATTACTAATCCTCTCTGTGCTAATATCTTTGTCTGTAAACTGATGAGGAATTTCATGACATTACTGTGAGGATGGAGCTAAACAGTATAAATTTAACATTTGAAATAGTCCCTAGCACATGGTGGCAACTCAGTACAAGTTTTTGCTGTATTGATGTTATAGTTATCACCAGCATTCATTTCCGTAGATGCCACATACAGAGGGTGCCAGACCTCCCAAATTTGCCTGGTCACCATTTACAAGGGGTCCCCCAGGAAGATCACCTGGCACCAACCATGTTCTTGAAGGCTGCAGAGAGGAGGCTGCAATCTTTGTTGAGCTCTGCTCTGTCACCACCATTAGGGAGCTCTGCCTGTGTTCTGTGGATGCTCCTCCGATGTCACTCTCAGGCATGACTTGACAGGACCCTGCCTCACACCTCACACCACCTGCCTCTGTGGGTCTACTCAGCACCCACACATGCCTGCTGGCTCCCAAGCTGTAGCAGACATGCAGGCATATGGGAGTGCCACTGGCCCATGACCACTGGCTTGGGTATTGCTGTGGCTGTGATGGAATTTGGCTTCCCTGGTGGCCTCTGGAAGGGCCAGATGGAACACCCAAGAGGTGTGAGCAAGGGAAGGTTAACATCCCATGGGACAAGTTTGACCAGTGGAAAATGGGAGCCAGGAGGTAGATTTTCCCTACTTCTTCCTGGTTGCACTAAGAATTACTGGGAAGCAGGAAGCTGTGACTGTTATGAACCTGTGGCCAGCTTGGGAATAGCCTCTCTTATATTTGCTTCCTCTCCTTCCCTGCCTTATTCCCTCTTTCCTTCTCTGTTGCTTTCCTGGGATTGTACTCCCCAGTAAACGGTTTGCAAGTGAACTTTTGACGTTGGCTCTGTTTTGTAGGAAACTCAGGCTAAGGCACGTTGACTGCAATAGTTTGGGCTCTGGAACTGGACTTTTCTGGGTTAGATTCCTGGTCCAGACTTTGCTGGCCATAAGACACTGGGCAAGTGACTTAACCTCTCTGTGCTTGAGTTTCCTCATCTGTAAAATGGAAATAATAATAGTAACTTCACAAGGTTATTGGGAGGATTAATGCTTACAAAACACAAAGCAAGCCCTCAGTCAATGCTAGCTATTATTTTTCAGCTCTGTGGATTTTTTGATATCATTTTTTACAATTTTCTTCCTTGCTTCCTCAGCCCTCTGTTTTCTGAAATGTCTTTGATGTGATTATTGGTCTTTCTGAAATGATCCTGTAAGTCTTTATGTTTTCTGTCATCTTTTCCTTTGTCTTTTTGTTCTATTTTATGACAGACACCTTCTTCTTTGTATTCCAAGCCTTCTGTTGAATTTTTATTTTGGTTATCCTTCTTAAAAATTTCCAAGATTACTCTCTCTTGCAACTGTTTCATCTTTATCATATTCTGTTCTTTTTGTGGGGAGGAAGAGTATAATCTGTCTTCTCAAATGTTTGAAGACACTACTTAGAAGTTTTAAAGATCTCACCAACCCCCATCTGACTTTATTACCTATTCTTCTAGTTTCTTTTATTTCTGTTTGTTTATTTTGGTCCCTTTCACGGCAGAGGAGTGGAGGGTGCTTTTGAGGAAGGTGGGAAATTTCTTCCAGTGACAGATGGCCCTTGGTTGTCTGTTTCTATTTAAGATCATGGCATAAATAAACTGAATGGAAGCTCTGTGAGCTATGTCTGAGTACTGGGGCAGGAGGAGGGCACTATGTGGGATCTTTCACCCGAAGCCATTCCCTTTCTTTGTGAAGGAAACTTCTTCTCCTTTGCCTGGGTTGGGATGGGATCTTCAGCGTTCAGGGCAGAGGATGGTGCTTGGGCTTCTGTCACTCCATTTGTAGACTTACAATGAATCCCACTGCGTTCAGCTCAGATGACTTGCTCCTGCCCTCTGCTCTACCTGGAGTTTCTTTATGCAGAGAATAACCGTCCGGTCTCCTACCAGGGGAAACTCAGCTAGTTGCTGGTGTTTTATGTGAGGAGGTGGGAATTGTAGGTTCCCACTGTTCAATGACCAGACTTCCAAACAAACCCCACTCTCCTTTCCTCTGGCATGCCTGGCCTCTCTGTGCTCAAGCTCCTGCAAGCCCTGTGGGCTCTGCATGGGGCAGCTTCCTCTGCCCTCCAGAGCTGTTACTCTCCTCCACCCACCAGCTCTCCACCTTCCAGATATAGGCTGCAGTCCCTGGATCATCTCTGTTCTTTTGTCCTGCTGGGTTTATGACTCCACTCTCCCCACCCCTTTGCTTTCATTTGCATGGATCTTTAACCAGAAGAATTTTGCCTGCCTCTTTTGAAAGGCTAGACTTCCATCTTTTAAAAGGGAACACGTCTGCCCCAACTTGACCAATGAAGTGATTTTCAGTACCTGGCCATTTACTCCAATAGAAACAAGAGGAGCTGAACAGCTCTGAAGCATTGTGGCGGGATGCTTGCTTCCAAATCCAGCAATTCTTCCCCACGCTCTGAGCCTCCCTCCCGGGGGTGTTGCTGCTGCTGTGCCCAGTTCCTTCCCCTTGGCCTTGGCCTCAGTGACAACGCTCCTCTCCCACTCTCAGGGTTCCTTTCTTTTTGCTCTCAGGTATAGGGTTACCAGATTTAGCAAATAAAAGCACACGAAGTCCAATTAAATTTAAATTTCATATAAACAATGTATAATTTTTTAGTAGAAGCATGCCCCACACAATATTTGGGACAGACATGTCAAAATAGTTTGCGCTGTTTATCTGACATTCAGCTTTAGCTGGGTGTCCTGTATTTTATCTGGCAGCCCTCCTGGGGTGGCTTCTCTCTCATTCTCCAGAGGTCGAGGTGGGCCTTGGTCAGGACAGTCAGCAGCAGCACAAAAGGGCCTCGTCTTCACACTACTTCTTTTCTTAAAGGGACCTACAGCTATTTACATAACATATGGCAGTCTAACACCTGTACAATTGTAAATTAGAGCCTGCTTATTCATAGTCAGTTTAGGAACTCAACCACATTTCTCAGCTAAGGCTTCCCAGACTCAGAGTCAAATAATAAATGTGCTGTTCTAATAGTGTTTCTTTCAGCATTGTGGCAACCTTGTTTGTTGTCTTTACCCACGTGGTGGGGGGTGAGGGATGGAGAGGAGGGTCCCTGCATTGAGTGACCTGCCTGGTTCATGCAAGATAACCCTCCACAGGCAACATCTCTGTTTTATTCTGTGGATGGTATGGAGATATATATATATATATTTTTTTATCAGATCTTGCTTTTTAAGATCGTGACCACCTCCCATCGGTTCCTTCCTCAGTGGGCTCTGGCAGGTGACAGATGCTTTGAGGTGGATGTGTTAGGACTATGTGCCCACCCAAGAGCACAAACTCCAGAACGAAGGCTTGTCCATCCCAAAAGAAAGCTAAATTATGATTGAGCCAATTCCGTGAAATAATACAGGAAATGAATATAAAATGCATTAACATTTTCATCTCATTGCTATGGAGTCTTCCTTTCTTAGGTCATTTTCTTAAAGATATTTTTCTTTTCAAGTTGCAAGCCTGTGAGTGTTATTTCACTCTGACTCACTGTCAAGAACACTCCTTCTGCAATCCCGAGGGAATCCAAGGGGGTCAGCTATTAAGAGAGCTGGGCTAAACCTATCCCTTCCAGGCACCTCTACCCTTTGCTCCAGTCTGCATCCTCTGCCAGCTGTGGCTGACGTCCCTCCTGCTTTCCTTCCTTGGAACATTTAAGGGTCGGCTGCAGCCCACAAAAAGGTTAACATGATAAACTGCAAGAACTCTTAAAGGTTCTATTTACACAACATGGTTTGGCCACCTGCTTCCCATCGTCACTTCAACTAGCACACAAATTTGTACACCCACTATGCATCCTGCCTGCCATGTCAAATATAAAGCATAGGTCTACTCTAGCAGCAAAAGCTCACTAAAGGAGGGTTTCTACATGTAGGATTTGTGGGACTCATCAGATGGATGGGCATTTGGCATTTTTTTCCTCATGGGAAGAAATGAAGGTCTTAGAGCAGAGATCCTGAATTGGGAGGTTATATTTTTCTTTCGGTTTGCTTGCAAGTAAAGGGTTTCCTGGATGCAGAACTTTCCGAGCTAAAACCGGATCAGTCTTGGGCAAACCAGGACAGTTGATTGCCCTCCCTCGCCTTCCCATCACCAACCTTCAAATTCCCTTCACTACTCTTTGTTTATTTGTTTTTTAAATATATATTTTTATTTTTTAAAGATACTTAGATTACACAAATGTTACACAAAAAGTATAGGGATTCCCATATGCCCTGCTCCCCACATCTCCCACATAAACAAATCCTTCATTAGTGTGGCACATTCATTGCAATTGATAAATGCATCCTGGGGCATTGCCATTGAGCATGGACCATAGTTCACATTGTAGTTTACATTCTCACCACTCTTTCTTGTACTAGCTGAGAGAAAGAGAGACTAATAGAGAGATCATGAGCTTTGAAAGTTTTTGCCATATGCAACTCAGAGATCCAGAGGTTTCGCACTAAAGCAACATAAGCAGGAGCCGATAATTTTTCTTTGAAGGTATTTGTGAGAAAAGACAAGGAAGAAATTGAAAGGAAAGATCTAACTATATATTTTCATAAGTAAAACTCCTCTAAAGAGTTATTCAAAATGTTTGTTTATATTACATTTTTCTATTTCAGTAAATGCTTCAAACAAGGAAGAAATAGAAAACTTGTGATGACAAATCTGTGGGGAACTCAAATCCTCCTCTCCTTTCAGACTTCCCAGTCCATGGCACTCTGCCGCCACCTGGTGGCAGTGTACTTAAGTTAAGATCTGCCACCCCCCGTCTTCCATTTTTCCTTATGTGTGCTGACAGTCTCCCTTTTGTGAAGCTAGTCTTAGAAACAAAACTATAAAGATACCAATTTGTCTCATATGATGATATCATCCTTATTTGGAATGCAGGGTCAATTTGGAGCAGCGACTACGTCTTTATAGTTTTTTTATACCTCATCTTGTGAAGTTCTATGGGCCTTAAAACTTTATAAAATAATTGATTACCACATCTTTGAGAATATTGTAAGCATACACCATAAAGACCATAATTTGTGAAAATATCATAAGTGTATGATCATATTAGATTATAATGATCAAATAAAACCTGTATGAAATTTATTAATGAGACACAGTTCATCATATTGATACTGAGCAAAAGTGGGTTTTCTCTTGTTGCGTCTTTAAAGTCAATTCCACGAGGGTTTCAAAGAGAGAGTTTATTTGCTTGTGCAAGCAAAGGAAGTCAGTCATCTTAGGCCGTCCAAAAACTGCCTCCCTGATCTGCGGAAATTTTAGTATTTTATAACATCAGGGTGCTAATGAATAATTGGAGTGGAGCTGAACACAGGTTCCTTCATTAATAAACATTAAGGTGTTGAACATGATGGGGGTGGACCCCAAACCAGGGGAAGTTACAAAGTTACAGTCATTTTCAGAGATCAAGTTTCTGAGAGGGGAAAGTACAGAGTAGAGGTCAGTCACAAGGTTTTCCATACGGATATTAAACAGAGGAGGGTGGAGTGATTACCAGCCCAATAGTAAGCATACACAAGGGTGAGCCTAATCCATAAACAAAGGTAAGGTCAATCTAGAATTACCATCACAAAGGTAAGCGTACACAAAAGTAAACTTAAGTCTACAGTAACTACAAACAGGTGAGACAACTCTAACTAGAGCTTCAGTAATTTCAGATATTAACCTTTTGCTATTTTATAACATAAAGGCATCTATATAACAATTTAGTAATCAAAATTATTTGTTAATTCTTAACCCACAGTTACAATATCCATTATCATATTGAGTTCCTCAGCTATTAGGCACAAGAATGTTCACATCTGGGGATTTAATTGGCATTATTGCTTTACACAGGTAAATCTTCTTTTTTTTCCCCTTTTATATTATTTTTCTCATTTTATTTTGTTAGTTCTCCAGCATCTGAAATAACTGCTAAAGTTTCATAGGCTGTTTTATAATTAATGGGCTCTGTGAGAGCAGAGGACCCAGACCTCACTTCTATACTTTGCTACTTTATTGGAGGAAGTCATTTCGCTTCCCTAGAGCTAAGCTTCCTAGTCTGTAAAATTGAGATAATAATTTTATGTGTTGATGTAAGGTTGATGTAAGAGTCAAATGAAGTGCAGTATGTAAGAGTGCTCTGTTATCCAGATGGTAGCCTCGGGGCCATTATGATCCCATGCAAATTGAAGACAAATATTCTGAATCTTACTTCCTGGCTCCAGGTAGCTTTCTGCCCTCCCTTTTGATCCCAGGACTGAGTTTTCCTGGGATATCCCAGGAATTCTAATTCTCTCTCAACCTTCCAGTCCTCATCCTTGCAAGAACCTCTCCTCAGCCCCTCACCCCCATGCCCACATGCCCAGCCTCTCCCTTCTCCCACATCAGACGAAAGTCACCTGCACCAGGGCACTGCCTAGGCACCAGGCGGGGTGGGGGTTTCTGTGGGACAGGAGGGGCCACGGTGAGTAAGGATGGGATCCAGAGCCTGTTGCCCAGCAGTAGTGTCACAGAGGAAACAGGTAGAGTTAAGAGAAATGAGTGGAGTGGCGGTGGTGGGGGTGGGGATGGGGGATTGGAAGAGGAAGGTGGTCCTTGGTGCTTCCCACTCCTCACTCCAGGTCCTCTGAAATGAGTAAAATAGCTGTACTTCAGGTCCAGCCTGAAGCCCAATCTGATGCCAGGGCAAGGAGACTCCCCTCTTCCTCTGTCTCCCCTGCCCCCTTGCACTTCCCCACCTCCCATGCCCCACAAAAAAGGGGAAGAAAATACACTTTATAATCACCTCTTCCACATGCTTGACCAAGGCCTGGTGTTCCTTTACTTGGAGGCAAAGTCTTTCACTCCATGGAATTAAAGGTGTGAGAAGTATTCTGGCAACCCAGAGGAGACTTGGGGAGAGGTAGTCGGGGGGAGTATGGGGAGCAGGGAAAGCATCCTAGAGGCAGTGAGGTTGGAGCTGAGTCTGGAGGAAGTCGAGTTTACTCAGTGGAAAATGGAGCGTGAGAAAATGTGAATCTTTCCAAGAAAGGCAAAAGCAGGCGTCCACCCAGGCTTCCCACCCTTCTCTCCTGAGCTGGGTCAGGGCCATTCTCTATGGCTGGCTCTGGACCCCATCCCTCTTTGGCTCAAAGGCACAGACAGTTGACTTGCTTTTCTTGCAGGGCTTATCTAGCTTGTACAGGTTCATGTGGTATGCATTTCTGGAAAACGCATTTCGAAGCTATATTTGGTTTTACTATCCTAATCTTATTTTTGTCTTCATCTTGATTTCTACCTAAAGTGGAAAAAAAAAAAATTAAACTGTCTCAAATCTTTTGGAAGGAGATAGCAGTTTCCAGCATATTGGCCATTTTTATAAGCAATCAAATTCGATGTTGTTTTTATGTTCTAACTGCCTCCCCCAAGGCCCCCATGTATAATGCAACAACTTAGAACTTACCTCCTTCTTTGTAATATCATTCCCACCCTTGAAAATGCAGCTTCTGCCAAGGACTCGAGTTGCTAGAAGGCTGCCTCCCAGGTAATGGAGGCTCTATGACTCTCGTAAAATTTGAGTGAGTTCTGAGGTTCTTCCAGAAAAAGAGGGAAAAAATCGCATTTCCATCTGCAGATACTACTCCTGCTGCTGAGGCCCATGCTGCTGTCTGGGCAAGAGCACGCATCAGGTTTTAAACCTTCCAGAACAAAATGCCAATCTGCCCCCTCCTGTCTGGAATCTAAGGCCCCGGCTGCCAGGGCCTGCTCCACCACAGGGGCGTGTTAGGAGATTTGTTCGTACATTCTTGGAGGTGCAGCCCACGCCAAAACTTCCTGCTGGAGAGAGGAGGCCAATGCAAGCCTGCCAAGGGCGACCAGCTCCTCCAGGCTGCATCTGGGTTAGAGCTACATCAGGAAGCGCCAAGGCACCTGAGCACCACCACCAGCACCACTGGCAAACCCATGCTGGAGATACAATTTTACCTTCAGAAAATATTTTGCACTTCGTTTATTCATTTTAAAAGCATTTCTGTGTTTGTAAAACCATAACTGGTGATACAATCTACATATAAAATCAAATGAAAGATCTTTGCATGGGATTGTTGCCAGGAAACATTGTCTCTATAGATAAAATTCTGATAAGAAAATGAAAATGAAAATTATATAATCCATCACATTTTCCTCTAAGTCTTGGGTGCCAGGTAGTTTAGTTAAACTCAGTGTGTTCAAATGTCCTCATCTGGTCAAGTCAGGTGCCTGAAATGTGTTTTCTTTCAGTGGCTTGATTTACTGGATTCTCTCTCTGTCTCTCCCTCTGTCTCTCATATCAATCATCTAGCTAATCTATCATCATCATCATCTATCCTTCCATCCATCTACTTTTTTTTGGGGGGGGGCTGAATTTTAATCTGTAAATGGCACAAGTTCTTGACAGAAACAGGTATAGACTAAACTTGAAACTAATTCCTCAAGTTGTGAGAGAAATGGCCATTTCAAAATTGCAGTAATTTCTTCACATTGTTATGCCCATACATTTTTCAAACATTGGGTCTCCTTCAGTTAGGAGACCCAGAAATGCAGAATAGGACCAGTTTCCATTTCCTTTGGGAGGAGATTTGCACTAGATAAGTGGAATCTCAGACTTTTGGGTACCTAGCATACAAC
>JAQZBX010005209.1:0-14561 GCA_029593785.1 Cabassous unicinctus
TTAAAATGTTCAGTTTACCAAAAAATTATGAGACATGATAAGAAACAAGAAAATAATTTCCATACACAGAAAAGCAAAACAAGTTAATAGAAAATATCCCTGAGGAAGCCCAGATATTGAACTTATTAGAACGGCTTTTAATCTATTATTTTAAATGTTCAATGAAGTAAAAGAAACCATGTTTAAAGAAATAATGGAAATTATGAGAATGATATCTCACAAAATATAAAATATTAATAAAGAGAAATTATTTTAAAAAATAGAAATTCTGGAGTTGAAAGTATAAAAAAACTGAAAACAAATATTCAATAGAGAGTCTAAGCAGCAGATTTGAACTGGCAAAAGAAAGAATCCAAATACTTAAAGATGGACCAATTAAGATGATCCAATATGAGGAACAGAAAGGAAAAAATGAAGAAAAATGAACAGAGAATCAGGGAACCATGGACATAATGAAGAATATGAATAGATATATAATGGAAGTCCCAGAAGATGAAGAGAGGGAGGAAGAGGAAGAAAGAAATTTTGAAAAAAATAATGAGTGAAAACTTCAAAAAATTAATGTTATACTTTAATCTACACTTTCAAAAAGTTCAAACAATCACCAGGCAGGATAAACTCAAAGAGATCCCCACTTAGACACGTCGTAATCAAACTGTTTAAAGCTAAAGACAAAGAAAGGACCTTGAAAGCATCAAGAGAGAAATGATTCATTGTTTACAAGTTTTTCTCAATAAAATTAACAGTTTGTTTTAAAGTCAGAAGACTTTGGATTCCTCTAGGTTCTTGGCTATGTCACATAAAAGTATTTAAGAACATGTCAGTTTAGTTAGGCCAGTAAAAAGAGTTTATTGATAAATGAAATAAAAGAGAAAAGTACACACTCAGACATGGATGCAGGCTACCTCTCAGCAAAGAGGAGCACCTGGGGTCAGGGGGTTGCCTTCATTCTCCCCTTTCCTAACATTGGAGAGGCCCCATCTGTTTGCTGTTCTGATTGGTTGCCCTTTGATTCTCACCTGTTAGCTCTCAGGGGACCAATGATGATGCCTTATGTTTGGACTTATCCAGGGCTTTCCCTGGATCCCAGAAGAGTTCCAAATGGGACCTTGTGGCCAGGGTCTCAGTGGGGTCTTTCTAGCTTTGTTCTTAGTAGTGGCCTTCCCTCCAGGGGTTTCCAAGCAGGGTCTCACAACCATATTCTCTGCCAGGTCCCAGCTGTGACTCATCTTCCCTTTTTCCCTATACTAACCTGCCTCAGTTTCTCATCAGAAACCATGTAGGCCAGAAGGCAGTGGAGTGATATATTTAAAGTACTGAAAGAAAATATACCTGTCTATCAAGAGTTTGATGTCCAGAAAAACTATACTTCAATATGAAGGAGAAATTAAGAAATTCCCAGGTAAACAAAAACTAAGAGCATTTGTTGCTAACAGAAGTGCCCTATTGAACAAAAACACTAAAAAAATAAAAATAAAAATAAAAATAAAGTTCTTCAGGTAGAAAACACAATATACTAGACAGTAACTTGAATTTAAAGGAAGAAAGAAAGTGCACCAGTTAAGGTAACAGCACAGATATCATAAAAGATTATAAAATATAGTTTTGTTTGTACATCTTTTTTTTTATCCTATCTAACTTAAAAGACAACTACATGAAGCAAAAATGATAAATCACCAATGGGACACAATGTATAGAAATGCAATTCATTTAATAATAAGAGTGCAAAGAAGGGGAAAGGAAATTAAGCTATATAGGAGCAAAATTTATGTGTACAATTGAAACTAAATTAGTATTAATCCAATATAGATTGTTATAACTTAAAATGTTAATTGCAATCCTCAAGGAAGCCACGAAGAATATAATTTTAAAATATAAAAGAAATGACAAGGGGAATTGAAATGGTACACTAGGAAATATCTATTTAATCCAAAAGGTGTTAATAAAGGCAGGAAAGAGCAACAAAAAGACATAAGAAAAATAGAAAAAAAATAGCAAAGTGGAAGGTATATATCCTACTCTGTCAATAATTACATTAAATAGAAATAGATTAAACATCTTAATTAAAAGATATTTTCAGAATGGATTGAAAAATTACAACACCACTATATGTTGTCTACAAGTGACACACAGATTCAAAGACAAATTGAAAGTAAATGACAGAAAATGTTATATCATGCAGACATTAAAAATGTAGCGCCAAAGTGGTAATATATTCTTAAGTAAAAAAAATTGAATTTAAGACTAAAATATTTCATGAGAGAAAAAAATTTCATCAAGAAAATATAAAAATTATAAAGCTATATGTACCTATAACCACAAAGACCTACAATACTTGAAGCACAACCTGGCAGTATTGAAAGGAAAAATAATAGAGTGAAAGATATCAATATTCCACTTCTTATTATGTTTAGAATAACTAGACAGACGTTTAACAGGGAGATAGAAAACTTGAAAACTCTATAAATCAATTGGACATAACAGCGATCAATAGAACATTCTGCCCAACAACACAATACACATTGTTTTTAAGTGCACATGGAACATTCTCCAGGATAACCCATATGCTTAGTCATGAAACAAACTTTAATAAGTTTTAAATAATGGAAATAATACAAAGCATTTTCTCTGACCACATTGGAATGAAACTAGAAATCAATAGCAGGAAAACTTTTGGAGGCCTCACAAATAAGTAGAAATTAAATATACATTTATAAATAATGAATTGATCAAAGAAGGAACCCATAGGAAATCAGAAAATACTTTGAGATAAAGAAAATGACCACAGCACATATCAAAATTCATGGGTGGCAGCTAAGGGAAATTTATAGCTGTGAATGCCTATATTATGAAAGAAAAATGATCTTAAACCAATAGATTAATCTTTCACTTTAAAATACTGGAAATAGAGAGCAAGTTAAATCTAAGCAAGAATAAGATAGAAACTAATAAAGATTAGAGTGTTAATTAGTGGAAAAGAGGAGAGAAAAATAATAGACAAAAATAATGAAACTAAAAGCTGGTTCTTTGAGAAAATTAACAAAATTGTTAAAACTTTAACAAGTTTGCTGATGAAAATAAGGGAGAAGAATCATTTTATTGAAGACATGAATGAAAGAAGTGACATTAAATTTGAACTTAGAGAAATAAAAAAGATTATGAATGAATATTGTGAACTACAGTATCCCAACAAATTAGATTCTTAAACGAAATGAAAAAAATCCTAGAAAGTCACAAGCTACTGATATTGTTTCAAGAATATATAGAAAAGTCTGAATAGATCTCTAAGAAGTCAATGGATTGACTTTGTAAGAACAATTTCACACAAAGAAGTGCAGGATGAGATAGGTTTACTGGGAATTCTATTAAATAGTTAAAGAAGATTAATTGACACTAATCCTTCACAAATTTTTCTGAAAAAGTGTAGATGATGAGGGACTACTTCAAGTCTCAAGCTATGAGGCCTCCACAACCCTGAAAACAAAAAATACAAAGATATCACAAAAGAACTACAGACCAATATCCCTTATGAATATAGATAGAAAAATTCTCAACAAAATACTAGCAAACACAACCCAACAAAATATGAAAGGAATGTACTCCATTACCAAGTTAGATTCATGCAGGAATGCAAGCTTTGTTCAACATAGGAAAACCAGTCAACATAATACACCATACTGTTAGAAAAAAGAATAAAAAACACATGATCATTTCAAGAAATGCAGAAAAAGCATTTGACAAAATTCAACATACTTTCATGATAAAAGACACTCAACAAACTACAAATTGAAAGGAAGTTCTTCAATCTGATAAAGGATGCTTATGAAAAACCCATGGCTAACATAATACTTATTTTGAAAGACTGCTTTCCCCTTAAGATCAAGAACAGGAACATGATATTCAATCTAGCAACTTCTATTCAGCATTGCACTGGAGAGTCTAACCAGGGCAAATAGACAAGGAAAAAAGTAAAAATTCATCCAAATTACAAAGGAAGAAATGAAACTATCTCTATTTGTAGACTGGATGATCTTGCATATAGAAAATCCTAAGGAATCCAGAAGAACACTATTAGAGTTAATAACCAAGTTCAGTAAGATTGCAGGATAGAAGAGCAATATAAAAAATTAGTTGTATTTATATATACTAGCAATGAAGACTTCAAAAATTAATCTAAGGAAAACAATTCCATTTAAAACAGATTCAAAAAGAATAAAACATTTTGGAATAAATTTAATGAAAGAAGTATAAGACTTGTACATTGAAAACTACAAAATAGTGTTGAAAGAAATTTGAAGAAGATTTAAATAACTGGAAATACATCCACTTAGGAATAAATTTAACAAAAGAAGTATATGACTTATACTTTCAAAACTGCAAAATATTGTTGAAAGAAATTAAAGAAGACTTAAATAAGTGGAAATACATCCCATACTTATAGATTAGAAGAGCTAAAAATGACAATGATACTAAAATTGATCTATAGATTCAATGTAATCCAGATCAATACCTTGGTTAGAATGTTTTTTTTTTCCCAGAAATTGACAAGTGAAACCTAAATTCATATGGAAGAGATAGGTCCACAGAATAGTCAAAATAGTCTTGAAAGATAAACACAGATTTTGAGGACTTGCCGTACTGATAGCAGAACTTATTGCAAAGTTACAGTAATGAAGAATATGTGGTAGTCCATAAGTGCAGACACATAGATCAATGGAATGAAAGTGAAAATCCAGACATAAACCCACCCTTTTATTGTTAATTGTTTTTTGACAAGGAAGTCAAGACAATTCAAGTGGGGGAATGAATAGTTATTTCAGGAAATAGCGCTGGTACAACAGCATAGCCACATGCAAATGAATAAAGTTGGGCCCTCATTAACACCATATATAAAAATTAATTCAAACTGCATCAAAGACCTAAATGTAAGTAAAATTGTAAAGTTTTTAGAACTAAAGATTGGTTTAAATATTCATAAACTTGCACTAGGCAATGGTTTCTCAAGATGTGACATCAAAGCACAAGAGACGCAAGAAAAAGAAATATGTTGTATTTCATAAAATTAAAAATATCTGTGCTTCAAAGTATATTATCAAGAGCATGAAAAGATAACCCATGTATTGTGAGAAAATATTTGCACATCATATATCTGATAAGGGTCTAGAACCCAGGATGCATAAAGAAATCACAAATCAAAAATGAAGAGAAAATCTAATTAAAAATGTGCAAAGGATTTGAATAATTTTTCTAGAGAAGTTATATAATTGGCCAATAAGCACCAAAAAATTCTCTCACATCATTAATTATTAGGGAAATGCACATCAAAACCAAAATGAGATACCACTAGAATGGATGGCCATAATAAAAAAGAGAGACAAAAATAAGTGTTGAAGAGAGTGAGAAAAAATTGGAAGTCTAGTATATTTCTGGTGGAAAGCTACTTTGGATAACAGTTTGGCAGTTCCTAAAATAGTTTAATATGGGGTTATCATTTGACCCAGCCATTCCATGCCTTAGGTACAAACCCAAAAGAATTGAAAGCATATGGCCACATAAAAATGTGTATCCAAATGGTCATAGAAGCATTATTCATGATAGCCAAAAGGTGGACACAACCCAAAGGTCCATTGACAAATGAATGAACAAATTGTGGCATATCTATGCAGTGGAATATCATTCAGTTATTAAAAAGGAACAAAGTACTGATTCATGCTATACCATGAATGAAATTTGAAAACATTATGCTAAGTGGAAGAAGCCAGATATTAAAGGCCATTTATTGTATGATTACATTTATATGAAATATCCACTGTAGGCAAAACCCTAGAGGCAAAAAAGTAGTTGACTAGTTGCCAAAATGTAGATTAAGTCTGGATGGAGGGGTGAATTGGGAGTGACAGCTCATAGGTTACAGGGTTTCTTTTGGGGGTGATGAAAATGTTCTTGAATTAGATAGTGGTGATGGTTTTAAAACTGTGTGATTATATTAAAAACCACTGAAATTATACTTTTTAAGATGGTGAATTTTATGCTATGTGAGTTAAACACAAGGAAACAAAAATCTAATCAAGCATAACCTGAGAATATAAAAGTAATATTAACAATAAAATTCCTTCCAATTACATAAATGTAACATTATATATAATTATATATATGTATGTATATAAAAATCCACTGTTATTAGAAAGAATGCTAAGGTACTGAGGGAACATACAGAGTTAACAAAATATTAAGGAGAGAGATATCCAGAAGATGGCGGAAGAATAAGGAGTTTTAAGAGTCAGCACATCCTCCATGGCAGTTAGTAATCACTCACGGCTATCTCAAGCACCTGTTTGGGGGGTCCAGGAGATAAGAAGATCATTTATGCAACTCCTTGAAAGAATGAAAGGAGGAGACTGAACATCAGCAGTGAAGATTCATGAGTAGAGCACTTCATACCATGTAAGCCAGTGCCCATCCTCCACTGGTGGCACAAGTGGATCAGGAGCTATTCCATAGCTGGAATTGGAATCTCTATTTCCCAAAAATGAGGAGAAAGAGACAGTCGGGCACTGACTTCAGGTAATGATTAGTAAATTCAGCTGCCTAAAGTATAATCCTAAGAACAGCTAAAATTTGAACCTGTTGAAGTCAGAAAGAGGACAGTAGACACCATTTTAGCTCTGCCCCTGGCATGAGGGGAAACAGGGCTGACTGAAAAATCATAGAGATGGTAGGGATGGGCTTCTTTCCACTCAGATTGGATTGCAGCACTAGCCTAGGTGCCAGCCCCACCTCTGGCAGGGAGGAAGCTGGGTGGACCAGTACCAGCTTCTCCAGGCAACTGCAGGTGCTTTGGCTGGCACAGACTGGACAGTCAGACATCTGGGGTTCCATCCCTGCCCCTAATAGGATAGGAGGGGAGCTGTGTTTCCTCTGGCTCTCTGTGCAACTGAAGGAGCTATAAGCCTGCACAGACGGGTTTCTTGAGCACCTTGGATTCCATCTTGCATCCCCCAATAGGATAGGCAGGGGCAGGTGTTTCTTCAGTCACCCTGGGCAAGTGCAGGTGCTTTCAGCCCACACAGACTAGAAACTCAGACTCCTGTAGCTCCATCCCTACCCCCCAGGATAGAAGAGGGCTGGTGTTCCCTCAGTCTCTCTGGGGAACTGAATTCCAAAAATAAATACTAGATTAGGTTTGTGAACTGGTCTCCTCCTCTGGGCATAATAGATTGGATTGGATTCAAAAGTTTCACTTTTACTTGATTAAATAATGATTAAGGCTTTGATTGGGCCATATCAGTATGACATTGAGTCCCCACCTCCTTGGTGGGCAGGGACTCAGAGTGAAAAGGACATAGCAGAAGAGAAAGTTGGAGTTTTGAGTTGAAGCTCCAGGAAGTAAATACACAGAGAAGCAGATACGTTAGAAAAGAGAGAAGGCTCCATTACACATGGCAGAAGCCCCGGGAAGAAGAGTTACTTGCCTGACAGTTTACAGCTGGCCTTGTGAAGAGAACAGAACAGCTGAGCCCACAGAGAAATCAGCCCAAGGAGAGAGACAAGACTTGTCCCAACCTGTGGCTGATATTGGAAGAAGCTGGGACCATGGAGCCTTGGGAAGAGGAGGAAGACTGAAACCTCACAAACTTTGTCCACCATCTTGCATCAACACATGGCAACAGACTCTGGATGAGAAAGCATCTTTTATGGTACATTGAGTTGGAATCTTTAGGGCCTTGTGACTGTAAGCTTCTACCCCAAATAAATACCCTTTATAAAAACCAACTGATTTTTGGTATTTTGCATCAGCACCCCTTTGGCTGACTAATACATGAAGACACCAACAAAAAATTACAATCCATACCTAGAAACAGTAAGATATGGCCCAGTCGATGGAACAAGAAAAGCCTCCAGATGACATAATGGAGTTGAGACATCTAATCATAGATGTTCAAACAAATCTCCCTAATGAATTTAATGAGATGACTAAAGAGGTTAAAATATTAAGAAGACACTGGGTGAGCAAAAGAAAAATTTGGAAGCATACTTAGAAAAATAGGAGATCTTATGAAAAAGAAAGGCACAATAAATGAAATTAAAAATAGACTGGAGGCACATAACACCAGATTTGAGGATTCAGAAGAAAGGATCAGTGAGCTTGAAAACTTGACCTATGAAAATGAACATACTAAAGAACAGATAAAGAAAAGAATGGAAAAAATTGAATAGGGTGTTAGGGAACTAAATGAAGGTAGTATATATGCAAACACATGTATCATGGTTGTCCCAGAAGGAGAACAGAATGGAAAAGAAGTAGAAGGAATATTTGAAGAAATAATGGTAGAAAATTTCCCAAGCCTATTGAAGGACATAGATATCTATGTCCAAGAAGCACAATGTACTCCCAACCAAATAAATTTTGAATAGACCTTCTCTGAGATACTTAATAAACAGAATGCCAAATGGCAAAGACAAATAGAGAATTCTGAGAGCAGCAAGAGAAAAGTGATGCCTCACATACAAGGGATACCCCATAAAATTAAGTGTTGATTTCTCATCAGAATCCATGGAGGCAGAAGGCAGTGATATGATATATTTAAGATACTGCAAGAGAAATAATGCCAGGCAAGAATTTTATATCTGGCAAGATTGTCTTTCAAAAATGAGGATGAGTTTAGGATATTCACAGATAAACAGAAATAAAGTTTGTAACCAAGAGACCAGCTTTGCAGGAAATACAAGAGGGAGTACTTCAGCCTGAAAAGAAAAGACAGGAGAGAGGGACTTGGAAGAAGTGTAGAAATGAAGATTATACCAGTAAAAGTAATTAAAAGTGTAAAAACAATGGTTAAAATAAAATATGACAGAAAAAATCTTAAGGTCAAACTGAGTGAAGATCTACTTTCATAGTAAAAACATTAAACATTAATGGGTAAAACTCCCCAATCCAAAGACACAGACTGGTGGAATGGAAAAGAAAATAAGAGCCATCTATGTGCTGAATACAAGAAACTCATTTTAGACCCAAGGATACCAGTATATTGAAAGTGAAAGGCTGGACAAAGATATTTCATACATGCAGTAATAAAATTTTTAAAAAAGCTGGAGAAGCTATATTTAAATTATATGAAATAGACGTTAAAAGCAAAACTGTTATTAGAGGTAAGGAAGGGCATTGTATATTTATAAAAGGGTCAATTCTCCAGGAAGAAGTAACAATCATAAATGTATATGTACCTAGCCAGGGTACCCAAAATTACATGAAAAACACACTGGCAAAACTGAAGGGACAAATAGATGTCTCTTCAATAATATTTGGAGACTTCAAACCACCATTGTCAGCATTGAATACAACATCTGGGCAGAGGATCAATAAAGAAAAACAGGTCTTGGAAAATATGACAAATGAACTTAACCTGATAGGCATATACAGAACATTGCACCCCCAAACAACAGGATATACATTCTTTTAAAGTGCTTATGGAACTTTCTGTAGGATACACCATATGTTGGGTCACAAAACAGATCTCAATAAATTTAAAAAAATGAAATTAATCAAAGCACTTTTCCTGATAATAATGGAATTAAGCTGGAAATCAACAAATGTGGGAAAAGGGAAAATTCACAAATATATGGAGATTAAAAAACATATTATTAAATAATCAGTGGGTCAAGGAAGAAGTTGTGAAAGAAATCAATAAATATCTCAAGACAAATGAAATTGAGAACACAATATATCAGACCATATGGGATGCAGTGAAGGCAGTGTTGTAAGGGAAATTTTTAGCTCTCAATACTTACATTAAAAAAAGAAAAAAAGATCTAATATCAATCACCTAACTGCAGAGCTGGAGGATCTAGAAAAAGAACAGCAAACTATTCCCAAACAAGCAGAAGGAATGAAATAACAAAGATCAGAACAGAAATAAATGAAATTGAGGAAAAAATAACTGATAGCATCAACAAAATCAAAAGTTGGTTCTTCGAGAAGATTAACAAAATCACCAAGCCCTTAGCTAGACTGACATAGTAAAAAAGGGAGAAAGTGAAAAGAAATAAAATTAAAAATTAAAACTGGAAAATTACTACTGATCCCAGAGAAATGAAAGAGATCATAAGAGGACACTATGCCAGCAAGCTGAACAATGTAGATGAAATGGAAAAATTCCTAGCAACATGCAAACAATCTACATTGACATTAGAAAATAAAGAAAACCTCAACAAACCAATCACAAGTAAATAGATTGAAACAGTCTTCAAACAACTCCCCAAAATGAAAAGCCCAGGACCGATGGTTTCACAGGTGAGTTCTACCAAGCCTTCAAAGAAGATTTAATACCAATCTGACTAAAACTCTTCCAAAAATTGAGCAAGAAGGAATGCTACCAAACTCATTCTATGAAGCCAATATCACCCTAATACCAAAGACAGATAAAGATATTATGAAAAAAGAAAATTAAAGAACCATTCTCATAATGAATATTGATGCAAAAATCCTCAACAAAATACTTTCTAATCGAATCCAACAACACATTAAAAGAATTACATATCATGATCAAAAGGCTTTTATGCCAGTCTTGCAAAGGAGGTTCACACAAGAAAATCAAACAGCACAATTGGCTACATTAATAAATCAAAGAAAAACCACAAGTTCCAGTTGATTGATGCATGAAAGGCATTTGACAAATACAGCATCCTTTCTAGATAAAAGTATTACAAAAGATAGAAATTGAAGGAAACTTTCTTAACATTTCAAAGGCCATATATGAAAAATCCACAGCTACTCAATGGAGAAAGATTGAAAGTTTTCCCATTAAGATTGGGAACAAGATATGGATGCCCATAGTTGCTACCATTGTTCAATGTAGTGCTAGAGGTTCTAGCTAGAGCAATCAGGCAAGAAAAAGAAATAAAAGGCATCCAAATCAGAAAGGAAGTAGTAAAACTTTCACTCTTTGCAGGTGATATTGTCCTATACTTGGAAAGTCCCAAAAAATCTACAACAAAGCTGCTAGATCTAACAAACAATTTCAGCAGAGTGTCAGGATACAAGATTAATATGCAAAAATTGGAGGTGTTTCTATATACTGTAATGTGCAATCTGAGGAGGAAGTCAGGAAAAAAAATTACAGTAGTGACTAAAAGAATCAAATATTTAAGAATAAACTTAACCAAGAATGTAAATCACGTTTATTCAGGAAACTACAATGCATTGCTAAAAGAAATTTAGAAAGATCTAAATAAATGGAAGAAAATTCCATGTTGATGGATTGGAAGACTAAATATTGTTAAGATGTCAATTCTACCCAAACTGATATATAGATTCAATGAAATTCCAATAAATATCCCACTAGCATTTTTTAACGAAATGGAAAACACAATTGTGAAATTTATTTGGATGTGTATGGAACCCTAAATACCCAGAGACATCTTTAAAAAAAAGAGAGCAAATTTGAAGGACTCTCACTTTGGGACTTTAAAACACATTGCCTAGCTTCAGCGGTAAAAACTTCATGGTACTGGCAAAAGGATAGACACAAAGACAAATGAAACTGAACTGATTTTTCAGAAACAGATGCTTACATCTATGGTGTAGTGATTTTTGATAAGGCTGTCAAACCCACTCAGCTGGGGTAGAACAGTCTATTCAAAAAATGGTCCTGGGAGAACTGGATATCCATAGCCAAAAGAAAGAAAGATGACCCCTATATCACACCTTATACAAAATTGACTCAAAATGGCTCAAAGACCGAACTATAAAATCTACAACCATTAAGCTCCTAGGACAAAATATAGGGAAACATCTTCAAGATCTGGTGGTAGGTGGTGGATTATTAAACCTTACACTGAAATCACAAGCAGTAGAAGAAAATAAGGATAAATGGGACCTCCTCAAACGTAAACACTTTTGTGATTCAAAGGACTTCATCAAGAAAGTGAAAAGACAGCCCACTCAATGGAAGAAAATATTTAGAAATCACATATCAGATAAGTGTTTGATTTCCATTCTATATAAAGAGATCCTACAACTCAAAAATAAAGAGCAAACAATCCAATTAAAAAATGGACAAAATACTTAAATAGACATTTTTCCAAAGAGGAAATACAAATGGCCAGAAAGCACATGAAAAAATGTTCAATATCACTAGCTATTAAGGAAATGCAAATCAAAATGACAATGAGATATCACACCCCATAGAATAGCCATTATTTAAAAAAACTAAAACAGAAAACAATAAGTACTGGAAAAGATGTGGAGAAATAGAAGTACTCCTTCACTGTTGGTGGGAATGTAGAACAGTGCAGCCTTTGTGGAAGACAGTCTGGTGGTTCCTCAGGAAGCTAAATATAGAACTGCCATATGATCCAGCAATTCCTTTACTAGGAATATATCCAGAAATAATGAAAACTGACGCAAACAGACATTTGCACGCTGATGTTCTTAGAAGCGTTATTCACAATTGCCAAAAGAAAGAAACAACCCAAGTGTCCATCAGCTGATGAATGGGTGAACAAAATGTGGTACATACATACAATGGAGTACTATACTGCTGAGAGAAGAAATGATATTGGGACACATATGATAACATGGATGAACCTTGAGGATATTACGTGAAGTGAAATAAGCCAGACACAAAGGGACAAATATTGTATGGTCTCACTAATATGAACTAAATATGAAGAATAAACACATGGAGTTAAAACCTAGAGTAAATGTTATTAGGAGATAAGTGGAGGGCTGAAAAAGTGTACTGATGCTTAATTTATGTAGAAGTTTTAATTAATTTCAGTGTAAACGTGTGGAAATGGATAGAATTGATGGTAACCTATTTTAGTGAGTAGAACTAAGTGAGATGGTTTATAAATGGGATCGTGGATGAAAAGGGTAGTCTAGGGACATTAATGTCAATTGAAAGAAAGCTAGATAATAATCTAGGAACTGAATAACATAGTGAACCCAGAGGTAGATGAAAATTGTGGTTAATACTACAAAAACAAGAATGTCCTATGAATTAGAACAAATGTACATCACTACTGCAAGGTGGTAAGAGTGTGGAGAAGCATGCAAAAAGTACAATTAATGTAACCTATGGACTATAATTAACAGCAATACTGTAATATTCTTGCATCAATGCCAAAGATGTACTGTGTTAATAATAGGGGGGTATGGAAAAAAATATACCAAACATACACTACAGATTTAGAGGTAATAGTCTAATGACATTATGTCATAATTTGTAAATAATATTCCACAACAATGTAGTGTGTTGGTAGAGCGATATTGTGTGAAAATTCCACACATGTGCATGAATGTTTTGTATGTTCACAACCTCTCTAATTAAAATATATTTTAAAAATATTAAGGAGGGATGCAGAGGAAATTTACAAATCAACACTGTGTAAGAGATCTGTGATTCTAAATAATATCTGCTGATGATTATTTTTAACACCTTTGACCAATCTGCAGATATAGAATTATAAACTTTTCTCCTAGGAAAATTCTTTTTACCTAATTTCCAGAACACTGTACCCTCGGGTTTTCCTCCTACATTCTCATTCTCCTTTGCTGCTCCGTACTCATCTCAAACTCTTAACTGCTGGGCTATCACTGGCTCTGTTCTTACATTTCTTCTTTTCTCTTTCCATGCTCATTCCCTTGGTAATATCATCCAACCTCATGGCTTAGAATTCCATCAACAATAATGGCCCAAATTATTATCTCTAGCCCTGACCTTGCTTCTCATCTCCAGTTTCATATAGCCAACTATTTACTTGATGCCTCCAGTTTGTCATGTAATAGACATCTCAAACTAATATGCCACCCCAACAGACTCATAGATAAACCTGCTCTTCCCACAGATATTCCAAAACAGAAATAGCAGTTCTTTTCTTCCAGGTGGTCAGTTACAAAATGTTGAGTTTTATCTTTGACTCTCTCTTTCTTTCTCCTTTCACAACCAATAAACCAACAAATCACATAGTTCTTATCTTTGAAATATAGCCAGAATTGATGACTTCTTGAGGCCTCCACTACTACCATCCTGGGTTAAGCCATCATTGTCTTCCACCTTGATTATTAGCTTCCTTTAAGTCTGTTCTAAATGCAGTAGCCAGAGGACTCTCAAATATTTTAGATATATTATGTGACTTCAGTGTCTTCCCCCTTTCACTCAAAGTAAAGCTGAAGTCCTTACAATGGCATGCAAGGTGCTACAAGTTTACACCCCATGTTAAATACTTGGCCTCTTCTCCTCCACTTCTAATCTTTGTTTGTGCTGTTCTAGACACCCTGACATCTTTGGTTCTTGAGGTTCTGAAATAGACTAGGCAGGAATTTTCATTTGATGTTCCATTTGCCTGGATTGCTCTTCTCTTAGGAATTTTTATAGCATACTCGGTCAGTTTTATAAGGTCTTTTCTCAAATGTCACTTTCTCCATGATACTCTGCTTGGTTTCCCTAGCGTGCAACGCCTCCAATACTCCTTAACTCACTAGCACCCTTCCCACTGTAGAATGTGTTGAATAATTGACCGGAATGAGCTATATCTGACTGCAAAAAATAAAGCAGCTT